>OX401415.1:23961309-24046309 GCA_947846245.1 Cerastoderma edule
CCCAAACGAAGGCCCGTTAGTGTGTACTGCTACCTTAAGGAAAAAATGAAAAAAATAAAATCGTTCAATTTTTTGTTTTAATGGAACAATACAACATGGAAAACCTCTGTTGGCCAAAAACTGCCAAAAAAGGTTTTATTTTGTGTATAATAGAGTCAGTGTGGGGTGGGGTGGGGCTAAGGGTGAAAACTCAGTTATCATACATTTGACTGTTTAATAATAAAATTGCTTTCTAAAGGGGCAGAAATTAACTTCTGCATTGATTAATTCATTGTTTTACCTTAATGCATGTGCATATTATGAAAATTGTTCCTAAATAGACTCTTAATTGCATTTTTTTGATACTTTTAAGGCTATTTAAGCTGAAATTGTTAGGATTTAAGAATCAGTCTTATGAAGTTCCCCTATCAATACATTTAACATTATTAAATGGCTACCATATCTCTTGCAAATGATACCACTGGTAAAATGATTGGAGAAAATATGGTCCAAATTGAAGAGTAGACTGCTCGATGAAATGGTTGTAGAATGGCGCTAAGTAGACTGACCACACTTGTGGGCATCCTGCGGATAACAATGTTTAAAACAATTTTTGTCTGTTCACCCCCTAAGCTTTATGTTTTCCATGAAGGGAAGTGGTATGTGCAGCCTTAATTACATGTATCCCATATATGTCACCAAGAACTATGCATACATCCTGTGCATCTGTCATATGGAGATGCAAAAGTCACTAGCGATAGGCATCGGTATGGCATTAATAATGAATAAAGTAGTTATCGGGGATAATGGGCGTGCACTTTGGTTTGAGGTAATTATCTTGTTCATGAACTTATGGGGCTTCCCTTTATAACAATTACCCCTATTTCGCATTCATGTGTTCGGTTCGATTCAATTTGCATCATAGAATGTGCTTATTACCAGGGTTGTACCCGCCATATATCCAATTCTTGTATAGAGAGTTGTTCTCCGCAAAACACTTGAAATGACATTGGATCTGTGAAGTTGGTTCATTTCTTTGCGCCGTAGTATGTTACTTCCTTGTGGATTTAAATTGCTTGTTTATGCGACGGTTGTCTTCTATCTGAAATGCCTATTGCTTCTACCAGGCTCATGGTAGGTACCCCCTACCCGAGCATGCATGGCAGAGTCCACCAAAGTTTCGGGTCCAGCACCAGAGCTTCGGTGCATGGTTGAAAATTGTTGCACGTCTACTCTCGCATGTATATGTGTTGAAAAACTCGTTCCATTCCTACTATTGTGTCAATTTCAACCATTTTGAAAATTCTCTCTTGAATTTAATCCTCAACACTTTGATTTAATACAAGTGTTGACCAAATAGAAGGTGCTATGGGTAGTGTGTTTTCATAGGGGTAGTATGAGTTACCTCCCTTGTAGAATATTGCAGAGTTACATAATGATGTCTTATATCTTCTATAATGCAGTGTTTCAACTTCAATTAAGAAATTAATTGACAAAAGTGTATGAAATGGTATTTATTAGTGATTTAGCTCCCACAATTGCAAAGTTAAGCTTTTGACAGAGGTATTTAGCAAAGTTTTGTGTAAGAAATAAAGAAATAAGTCATTTTTTTCTTCCTATTTGGCATTTTTTTCTTAAATAAATTAAATAAAATTGATTTTATTGCAGTTTTTGAATGCTTTTCATTACCCTTTGAGGTTCACTTAACACAAAAACTGCTAATTTGGCTTCATATTGCTAAATGTATGCATTTTATAAGACATACTCTTTTGCCATTGATGAGGGTCAATTTTGGCCGCATTAAGGCTATTTTCATAGGTGTTTGAAAATCATCATAAAATCAGATCTAATGGCAAGATTAAAAAAAAAATTGAGATTTGAAGTCGGATTTGTATATATTTCATGAAAAAACATCAATGTTTGGCCTCCAAAAAACTTTTCCTGCTCCTTAAGGGGGCAGTAAACACTAATTGACCTTTAGTGTCGAATTGGTAGGGCCTTCCAACCCGTTTGAAGGAGAAATGCTTGATAATAAGCAGTGCTGAGACATTGTTATGCTTTTATTGAATGTAAATGTTATTATAAAAGTTTCATTAGGTATATTGAATAATACCAATATGCTGGTTACTAATAATACTTCGTATTGAAGTGTCAATATTGGAACTTATCGCTGCTTGGGGAAAAAACAATCAAAAGTACGCCAAAATAAAGCGCTTTTCAGGTGGGTACATACATTGACTCCATAGCAAAAATTCATGGTCGCGGCACCACTTTTCTGTGGATGTTGCATGCCTAGATCGTAAGCGCAAACAGTGGCTTATGGACCTCCTGTATTCAGGAATTTCTGTATAGAAGTTGAAAATGTGTCAAAATTGGGCCTCGGACACATGATTTTTTGCCACGTTCAGGACCGGTTATTGCTCAAGGAATAAGGTCTATGATAACTGTTCAGATTTTCTTTTCATATTTTTAGAGAGCGACAGGCAATATGCATTTGGTGTGTAAATATTGCTTTCGTCCGTTTTGTTTTCGCGACTCAGTGAGGCGAGACTTAACAGACGCGCACCTGCCGTCCCAAATGAAGGCCCGTTAGTGTGTACTGCTACCTTAAGGAAAAAATGAAAAAAATAAAATCATTCAATTTTTGGTTTTAATGGAACAATACAACATGGAAAACCTCTGTTGGCCAAAAACTGCCACAAAAAGTTTTATTTTGTGTATAATAGAGTCAGTGTGGGTAAAGGCTAAGGGTGAAACTCAGTTATCAGACATTTGACTGTTTAATAATAAAATTGCTTTCTAAAGGGCAGAAATTAACTTCTGCATTGATTAATTCATTGTTTTACCTTAATGCATGTGCATATTAGGAAAATTGTTCCCTAAATAGACTCTTATTTGCATTTTTTTGATACTTTTAAGGCTATTTAAGCTGAAATTGCTAGGATTTATGAATCAGTCTTATGAAGTTCCCCTATCAATACATTTCAGACATAAATGGCTACCATATTCTTTGCAAATGATACCACTGGTAAAATGATTGAGAAAAATATGGTCCAAATTGGAAGAGAAATCAAGTTTCGGATGAAATGGTTGTAGAATGTGGCGTTGCGAGACTGACCACAATTTGTGCGGCATCCTGCGGATAGCAATAAGCCGAAAAGCAATTTTTTGTCTGTTCACCCCTAAGCTTTTATGTTTTCCATGAAGGGAAGTGGTATGTGCAGCCTTAATTACAGGTATCCCATATATGTCACCAAAAACTATGCATACATCCTGTGCATCTGTCATATGGAGATGCAAAAGTCACTAGCTATAGGCATCGGTATGGCATTAATAATGAATAAAGTAGTTATCGTGGATAATGGGCGTGCACTTTGGTTTGAGGTAATTATCTTGTTCATGAACTTATGGGGCTTCCTTTTATAACAATTACCCCTATTTCGCATTCATGTGTTCGGTTCGATTCAATTCGCATCATAGAATGTGCTCATTACCAGGGCTGTCCCCGCCATATATCCAATTCTTGTATAGAGAGTTGTTCTCACCGCAAACACTTGAAATGACATTGGATCTGTAGTTGGTTCATTTCTTGCGTCGTGTATGTTACTTCCTGTGGATTTAAATTGCTTGTTTATGCGACGGTTGTTCCTATCTGAAATGCCTATTGCTTCTACCAGGTTCATGGTAGGTACCCCTACCCGAGCATGCATGACAGAGTCCACCAAAGTTTCGGGTCCAGCACCAGAGCTTCGGCGCATGGTTGAAAATTGTTGCACGTCTACTCGTACGTATATGTGTTGGAAAAACTTGTTTCATTCCAACTATTGTGTCAATTTCAACCATTTTGAAAATTTCCTCTCTTAAATTTAATCCTCAGCACTTTGATTTAATACAAGTGTTGACCAAATAGAAGGTGCTAATGGGTAGTGTGTTTCATAGGGTATGAGTTACCTCCCTTGTAGAATAAATATTGCAGAGTTACAAAATGATGTCTTACATCTTCTATAATGCAGTGTTTCAACTTCAATTAAGAAATTAATTGACAAAGTAAAAGGAAATGGTATTTATTAGTGATTTAGCTCCCACAATTGCAAATTTAAGCTTTTGACAGAGGTATTTAGCAAAGTTTTGTGTAAGAAATAATGAAATAAGTCATTTTTTTTCTTCCTATTTGGCATTTTTTTCTTAAATAAATTAAATAAAATTGATTTTGTTGCAGTTTTTGAATTCTTTTCATTACTCTTTGAGGTTCACTTAACACAAAAACTGCTAATTTGGCTGCATATTGCTAAATGTATGCATTTTATATGACATACTCTTTTGCCATTGATGAGGGTCAATTTTGGCCGCAATAAGGCTATTTTCATAGGTGTTTGAAAATCATCATAAAATCAGATCTAATGGCAAGATTAAAAAAAAAATTGAGATTTGAAGTCGGATTTGCATATATTTCATGAAAAAACATCAATGCTTGGCCTCCAAAAAACTTTTCCTGCTCCTTAAGGGGGCAGTAAACACTAATTGACCTTTAGTTTCGAATTGGTAGGGCCTTCCAACCCGTTTGAAGGAGAAATTCTTGATAATAAGCAGTGCTGCGACATTGTTATGCTTTTTATTGAATGTAAATGTTATTATAAAGTTTCATTAGGGTATATTGAATAATACGATTATGCTGGTTACACACATTTCTGCATTGGAAGTGTCAATATTGGCCCTACCTTCCGGCTGCTTTGGGAAAAATGGTGCTGGCTACCAAAATAGTGCTAGGTGGGTACATACATTGGACGATAGCAAAAATCTTCATGGTCGTGCACCACTTTTCTGTGGATAAGTTGTATGCCTAGACTGTGTGGAAAGCGCAACAGTGGCTTATGAATTCTGTATTCGGGTGAGGGAATTCTGTATAGAAGTTGAAAATGTGTCAAAATTGGGCCTCGGACACATGATTTTGCCACGCTCATGACCGTTATTGCTCTCAAGGAATAAGGCTCATGATAACTGTTCAGATTTTCTTTCATATTTTTAGAGAGCCACAGGCAATATGCATTTGGTGTGTAAATATTGCTTGGCCCGCTTTGTTTTCACCAGTGAGGCGAGACTTAACAGACGGCACCTGCCGCCCCGCAAAACGGCCCATTAGTGTTTACTGCTACCTTAAGGAAAAATGAAAAAATAAAATCATTCAATTTTTGGTTTTAATGGAACACACAACATGGAAAAACCTCTGTTGGCCAAAAACTGCCAAAAAAAAGTTTTATTTTGTGTATAATAGACAGTGTGTGGGTGGGGTGGGGCTAAGGGTGAAACTCAGTTATCAGACATTTGACTGTTTAATAATAAAATTGTTTTCTAAAGGCAGAAATTAACTTCTGCATTGATTAATTCATTGTTTTACCTTAATGCATGTGCATATTAGGAAAATTCGTTCCCAAATAGACTCTTATTTGCATTTTTGATACTTTTAAGGCTATTTAAGCGAAATTGTTATGATTTATGAATCAGTCTTATGAAGTTCCCCTATCAATACATTTAAGACATAAATGGCTACCATATTCTTTGCAAATGATACCACTGGTAAAATGATTGAGAAAATATGGTCCAAATTTGAAGAGAAATCAAGTTTCGGATGAAATGGTTGTAGAATGTGGCGTTGCGAGACTGACCACAATTTGTGCGGCATCCCGCGGATAACAATAAGCCGAAAAACAATTTTTTGTCTGTTCACCCCTAAGCTTTTATGTTTTCCATGAAGGAAGTGGTATGTGCAGCCTTAATTACATGTATCCCATATATGTCACCAAAAACTACGCATACATCCTGTGCATCTGTCATATGGAGATGCAAAAGTCACTAGCGATAGGCATCGGTATGGCATTAACAATGAATAAAGTAGTTATCGTGGATAATGGGCGTGCACTTTGGTTTGAGGTAATTATCTTGTTCATGAACTTATGGGGCTTCCCTTTATAACCATTACCCCTATTTCGCATTCATGTGTTCGGTTCGATTCAATTCGCATCATAGAATGTGCTCATTCCCAGGGCTGTACCCGCCATATATCCAATTCTTGTATAGAGAGTTGTTCTCACCGCAAACACTTGAAATGACATTGGATCTGTAGTTGGTTCATTTCTTGCGTCGTGTATGTTACTTCCTGTGGATTTAAACTGCTTGTTTATGCGACGGTTGTTCCTATCTGAAATGCCTATTGCTTCTACCAGGTTCATGGTAGGTACCCCCTACCCGAGCATGCATGAGAGAGTCCACCAAAGTTTCGGTTCCAGCACCAGAGCTTCGGCGCATGGTCGAAAATTGTTGCACGTCTACTCTCGCATGTATTTGTGTTGAAAAACTCGTTCCATTCCAACTATTGTGTCAATTTCAACCATTTTGAAAATTCTCTCTTAAATTTAATCCTCAGCACTTTGATTTCATACAAGTGTTGACCAAATAGAAGGTGCTAATGGGTAGTGTGTTTCATAGGGGTAGTATGAGTTACCTCCCTTGTAGAATATTGCAGAGCTACAAAATGATGTCTTACATCTTCTATAATGCAGTGTTTCAACTTCAATTAAGAAATTAATTGACAAAAGTGTATGAAATGGTATTTATTAGTGATTTAGCTCCCAAAATTGCAAATTTAAGCTTTTGACAGAGGTATTTAGCAAAGTTTTGTGTAAGAAATAATGAAATAAGTCATTTTTTTTTTCCTATTTGGCATTTTTTCTTAAATAAATTAAATAAAATTGATTTTATTGCAGTTTTTGAATGCTTTTCATTATTCTTTGAGGTTCACTTAACACAAACACTGCTAATTTGGCTGCATATTGCTAAATGTATGCATTTTATAAGACATACTCTTTTGCCATTGATGAGGGTCAATTTTGGCCGCAATAAGGCTATTTTCATAGGTGTTTGAAAATCATCATCAAATCAGATCTAATGGCAAGATTAAAAAAATAATTGAGATTTGAAGTCGGATTTGCATATATTTCCATGAAAAAACATCAATGTTTGGCCTCCAAAAAACTTTTCCTGCTCCTTAAGGGCAGTAAACACTAATTGACCTTAGTTTCCCTTAATTGGTAGGGCCTTCCAACCCGCTTGAAGGCTGAGAAATTTCTGATAATAAGTGAAAAGTTGAGACATTGTTATGCTTTTATTGAATGTAAAATGTTATTATAAAGTTTCATTAGGTATATTGAATAATACGAATATGCTGGTTACACACATTTCTGTATTGAAGTGTCAATATTGGAACTTATCGGTTAAGCTTGGGAAAACAATCAAAGGGCCAAAATAGTGCGCTTTTCAGGTGGGTACATACATTGGACGATAGCAAAAATCTTCATGGTCGCGGCACCACTTTTCTGTGGATAAGTTGTATGCCTAGACTGTGGAAAGCTTAAACAGTGGCGATGGACCTCCTGTATTCAAGAGGGCCCGTATAGAAGTTGAAAATGTGTCAAAATTGGGCCTCGGACACATGATTTTTGCCACGCTCATGACCGGGTTATTGCTCAAGGAATAAGGTCTATGATAAATGGTCAGATTTTCTTTCTTTCATATTTTAGAGAGCCACAGGCAATATGCATTTGGTGTGGGGAATATTGCCGTCCGCTTTTGTTTTCGCGCTGACTCCAGTGAGTATGAGACTTAACAGACGCGGCACCCGCCGTCCCAAACGAAGGCCCATTAGTGTTTACTGCTACCTTTAGGAAAAAATGAAAAAAATAAAATCATTCAATTTTTGGTTTTAATGGAACAATACAACATGGAAAACCTCTGTTGGCCAAAAACAGACAAAAAAAGTTTTATTTTGTGTATAATAGAGTCAGTGTGGGGTGGGGTGGGGCTAAGGGTGAAAACTCAGTTATCAGACATTTGACTGTTTAATAATAAAATTGTTTTCTAAAGGGGCAGAAATTAACTTCTGCATTGATTAATTCATTGTTTTATCTTAATGCATGTGCATATTATGAAAATTGTTCCCTAAATAGACTCTTATTTGCATTTTTTTGATACTTTTAAGGCTATTTAAGCTGAAATTGTAAGGATTTATGAATCAGTCTTATGAAGTTCCCCTATCAATACATTTAAGACATAAATGGCTACCATATTCTTTGCAAATGATACCACTGGTAAAATGATTGAGAAAATATGGTCCAAATTGGAAGAGAAATCAAGCTTCGGATGAAATGGTTGTAGAATGTGGCGTTGCGAGACTGACCACAATTTGTGCGGCATCCTGCGGATAACAATAAGCCGAAAAACAATTTTTTGTCTGTTCACCCCTAAGCTTTTTATGTTTTCCATAAAGGGAAGTGGTATGTGCAGCCTTAATTACATGTATCCCATATATGTCACCAAAAACTATGCATACATCCGGTGCATCTCTCATATGAAGATGCAAAAGTCACTAGCGATAGGCATCGATATGTCATTAATAATGAATAAAGCAGTTATCGTGGATAATGGGCGTGCACTTTGGTTTGAGGTAATTATCTTGTTCATGAACTTATGGGGCTTACCTTTATAACAATTACCCCTATTTCGCATTCATGTGTTCGGTTCGATTCAATTCGCATCATAGAATGTGCTCTTTACCAGGGTTGTACCCGCCATATATCCAATTCTTGTATAGAGAGTTGTTCTCAACGCAAACACTTGAAATGACATTGGATCTGTAGTTGGTTCATTTCTTGCGTCGTGGATGTTACTTCCTGTGGATTTAAATTGCTTGTTTATGCGACGGTTGTTCCTATCTGAAATGCCTATTGCTTCTACCAGGTTCATGGTAGGTACCCCTACCCGAGCATGCATGACAGAGTCCACCAAAGTTTCGGGTCCAGCACCAGAGCTTCGGCGCATGGTTGAAAATTGTTGCACGTCTACTCTCGCATGTATATGTGTTGAAAAACTCGTTCCATTCCAACTATTGTGTCAATTTCAACCATTTTGAAAATTCTCTCTTAAATTGAATCCTCAGCACTTTGATTTAATACAAGTGTTGACCAAATAGAAGGTGCTAATGGGTAGTGTGTTTCATATGGGTAGTATGAGTTACCTCCCTTGTAGAATATTGCAGAGTTACAAAATGATGTCTTACATCTTCTATAATGCAGTGTTTCAACTTAAATTAAGAAATTAATTGACAAAAGTGTATGAAATGGTATTTATTAGTGATTTAGCTCCCACAATTGCAAATTTAAGCTTTTGACAGAGGTATTTAGCAAAGTTTTGTGTAAGAAATAATGAAATAAGTCATTTTTTTTCTTCCTATTTGGCATTGTTTTCTTAAATAAATTAAATAAAATTGATTTTATTGCAGTTTTTGATTTCTTTTCGTTACTCTTTGAGGTTCACTTAACACAAACACTGCTAATTTGGCTGCATATTGCTAAATGTATGCATTTTATAAGACATACTCTTTTGCCATTGATGAGGGTCAATTTTGGCCGCGATAAGGCTATTTTCATAGGTGTTTGAAAATCATCATAAAATCAGATCTAATGGCAAGATTAAAAAAAAAATTGAGATTTGAAGTCGGATTTGTATATATTTCATGAAAAAACATCAATGTTTGGCCTCCAAAAAACTTTTCCTGCTCCTTAAGGGGGCAGTAAACACTAATTGACCTTTAGTTTCGGATTGGTAGGGCCTTCCAACCCGTTTGAAGGAGAAATTCTTGATAATAAGCAGTGCTGAGACATTGTTATGCTTTTTATTGAATGTAAATGTTATTATAAAGTTTCATTAGGGTATATTGAATAATACTAATATGCTGGTTACACACATTTCTGTATTGGAAGTGTCAATATTGGAACTTATCGGCTGCTTGGGAAAAACACCGAAAGGGGCGTCAAAATAGTGCGTTTTTCAGGTGGGTACATACATTGGACGATAGCAAAAAATCTTCATGGTCGTGCACCACTTTTCTGTGGATAAGTTGTATGCCTAGACTGTGTGGAAAGCGCAAACAGTGGCGATGGACCTCCTGTATTCGCAGGGAATTCTGTATAGAAGTTGAAAATGTGTCAAAATTGGGCCTCGGACACATGATTTTTTGCCACGTTCATGACCGGTTATTGCTCAAGGAATAAGGTCTATGATAACTGTTCAGATTTTCTTTTCATATTTTTAGAGAGCCACAGGCAATATGCATTTGGTGTGTAAATATTGCTTTCGTCCGTTTTGTTTTCGCGACTCAGTGAGGCGAGACTTAACAGACGTGCACCTGCCGTCCCAAACGAAGGCCCATTAGTGTGTACTGCTACCTTAAGGAAAAATGAAAAAAATAAAATCATTCAATTTTTGGTTTTAATGGAACAATACAACATGGAAAACCTCTGTTGGCCAAAAACTGCCAAAAAAAGTTTTATTTTGTGTATAATAGAGTCAGTGTGGGGTGGGGTGGGGCTAAGGGTGAAAACTCAGTTATCAGACATTTGACTGTTTAATAATAAAATTGCTTTCTAAAGGGGCAGAAATTAACTTCTGCATTGATTAATTCATTGTTTTACCTTAATGCATGTGCATATTAGGAAAATTGTTCCCTAAATAGACTCTTATTTGCATTTTTTTGATACTTTTAAGGCTATTTAAGCTGAAATTGTTATGATTTATGAATCAGTCTTATGAAGTTCCCCTATCAATACATTTCAGACATAAATGGCTACCATATTCTTTGCAAATGATACCACTGGTAAAATGATTGAGAAAATATGGTCCAAATTGGAAGAGAAATCAAGTTTCGGATGAAATGGTTGTAGAATGTGGCGTTGCGAGACTGACCACAATTTGTGGGGCATCCTGCGGATAACAATAAGCCGAAAAACAATTTTTTGTCTGTTCACCCCTAAGCTTTTATGTTTTCCATGAAGGGAAGTGGTATGTGCAGCCTTAATTACATGTATCCCATATATGTCACCAAAAACTATGCATACATCCTGTGCATCTCTCATATGAAGATGCAAAAGTCACTAGCGATAGGCATCGGTATGGCATTAATAATGAATAAAGTAGTTATCGTGGATAATGGGCGTGCACTTTGGTTTGAGGTAATTATCTTGTTCATGAACTTATGGGGCTTCCCTTTATAACAATTACCCCTATTTCGCATTCATGTGTTCGGTTCGATTCAATTCGCATCATAGAATGTGCTCATTACCAGGGCTGTACCCGCCATATATCCAATTCTTGTATAGAGAGTTGTTCTCACCGCAAACACTTGAAATGACATTGGATCTGTAGTTGGTTCATTTCTTGCGTCGTGTATGTTACTTCCTGTGGATTTAAATTGCTTGTTTATGCGACGGTTGTTCCTATCTGAAATGCCTATTGCTTCTACCAGGCTCATGGTAGGTACCCCCTACCCGAGCATGCATGACAGAGTCCACCAAAGTTTCGGGTCCAGCGCCAGAGCTTCGGCGCATGGTTGAAAATTGTTGCACGTCTACTCTCGCATGTATTTGTGTTGAAAAACTCGTTCCATTCCAACTATTGTGTCAATTTCAACCATTTTGAAAAATCTCTCTTAAATTTAAAATCAGCACTTTGATTTAATACAAGTGTTGACCAAATAGAAGGTGCTAATGGGTAGTGTGTTTCATAGGGGTAGTATGAGTTACCTCCCTTGTAGAATATTGCAGGGTTACAAAATGATGTCTTACATCTTCTATAATGCAGTGTTTCAACTTCAATTAAGAAATTAATTGACAAAAGTGTATGAAATGGTATTTATTAGTGATTTAGCTCCCACAATTGCAAATTTAAGCTTTTGACAGAGGTATTTAGCAAAGATTTGTGTAAGAAATAATGAAATAAGTCATTTTTTTCTTCCTATTTGGCATTTTTTTCTTAAATAAATTAAATAAAATTGATTTTATTGCATTTTTTGAATTCTTTTCATTACTCTTTGAGGTTCACTTAACACAAAAACTGCTAATTTGGCTGCATATTGCTAAATGTATGCATTTTATAAGACATACTCTTTTGCCATTGATGAGGGTCAATTTTGGCCGCAAAAAGGCTATTTTCATAGGTGTTTGAAAATCATCATAAAATCAGATCTAATGGCAAGATTAAAAAAAATATTGAGATTTGAAGTCGGATTTGCATATATTTCATGAAAAAACATCAATGTTTGGCCTCCAAAAAACTTTTCCTGCTCCTAAAGGGGGCAGTAAACACTAATTGACCTTTAGTTTCGAATTGGTAGGGCCTTCCAACCCGTTTGAAGGAGAAATTCTTGATAATAAGCAGTGCTGAGACATTGTTATACTTTTTATTGAATGTAAATGTTATTATAAAGTTTCATTAGGGTATATTGAATAATACGAATATGCTGGTTACACACATTTCTGCATTGGAAGTGTCAATATTGGAACTTATAGGCTGCTTGGGAAAAACACCGAAAAGGGCGTCAAAATAGTGCGTTTTTCAGGTGGGTACATACATTGGACGATAGCAAAAAATCTTCATGGTCGTGCACCACTTTTCTGTGGATAAGTTGTATGCCTAGACTGTGTGGAAAGCGCAAACAGTGGCGATGGACCTCCTGTATTCGCAGGGAATTCTGTATAGAAGTTGAAAATGTGTCAAAATTGGGCCTCGGACACATGATTTTTTGCCACGTTCATGACCGGTTATTGCTCAAGGAATAAGGTCTATGATAACTGTTCAGATTTTCTTTTCATATTTTTAGAGAGCCACAGGCAATATGCATTTGGTGTGTAAATATTGCTTACGTCCGTTTTGTTTTCGCGACTCAGTGAGGCGAGACTTAACAGACGTGCACCTGCCGTCCCAAACGAAGGCCCATTAGTGTTTACTGCTACCTTAGGTTTGAGGGAATGTAAACAAACGAAAGAGTAAAACAAGGGAAGTTACTCTATCTTATAAGGACTCCTACCTGTTCACTTTAAAATTGTGGAAGTTATCGGACCAGTAAACGAGTTTTTAGTTCATATTTAATGATGATAAATATGTTTGGGGCAGATGACAATGTTTTTTATTTGTTTTCCACCAATATCCATTGTATCTGACTGGTGAAGGAAGTTTTTCAAGGAAAAAGGTGTATTGGATGAGGGAAGGCAGTCTGGATTCGGAACAGACGCCGACGGGATGACCTGTCTGGATTTCCTATGTATGCTCCTTAATCCTTTCCCAAATAACGGCATTTAACCACTTTGTTGCAGACAACAAGCAATTTCTCCGATCCCAACAATGTTTTCTGTCCTATCAGAAGATCATTTTCCAATTTCATCACATCTTAAAATGTCGTCTGCAAACTCTTTCAATTTGGGACAGTCGAAAATTTGGCGTTTGGTAAAGGGTTAACATTACTTATCCATTAATAGTATAACGGCAACCAGACTTAGGGCAGGGGAACAGAGGTACTAGCAACATACGATCATTACCTATGCTCTGATATGAAGCCTCATGATTTTCCAATAAACGGGTAGGTTTTAGTCAATTTTTGCAACAAAATGCCTTCATAGATGATATACAATGCGCTATTCATATAAGCAATAAACATCAACCTTACATAATTATATATTAATTTCAGCAAATATCCTTTCTTGAAAAAATGAACTCATCTGGACCTTCTTCTTTTAGTTCTTCTATCACTGCTATTACTACTACCACAACACATTTATCATTTAATTCATCAATTCATGTCGATGCCCGTGCTTAGCTCCTAATCAATGCGAAATGAAAGGTAATGTGCACATTTAAAGAAACATGTTTCTATGAGTATACAATCAGTTAATTACAGTTCATTGATCTCATACACCGGTAAATACATGCATACACATATATACTCTTATATGCTTATATTACTACCAGTAGTCTAGTCATGATAACGATGACGACTATAATGACGACAACGATGACGACTATATTGCGGACTACGATAGCGACTATATTGAGGACTACGATGATGATTATGATGACGACTACGATGACGAAGACCACGATGACGACTACGATGACGACTATATTGCGGACTACGATGACGACTATGATGACGGCTACGATGACGACTACGATGACGACTACGATGACGACTACGATGACGACTATGATGACGACTACGATGACGACTATATTGAGGACTACGATGACGATTATGATGACGACTACGATGATGACTACGACTGCGACGGCTATGATGACGACTACGATGACCAGTACTGTGACGATGACTACTATGACAGCTATTATAATGGCTACGGTGACGACTATGTTCAGGAATACGATGAGGACTTTCGACAACTCCTACTACTTCTACTGCTACCACTACTGAAGATAATTATCAATTACAATCGATATCGATACATGTACCTAATAAGGAAAAAAACACGCACAAAAAAAAACCACCACAACTTACAACAATCAACAATAAAAACAAAATCAACAGTCATTCTGCTTTCATTTATGATACTTAAAATGATAAAAACTTTATGTTGCGATATATGAATCACAATTTGTTGAGTTCGAGCGCACTGGATTAGACGAAAACAAGTTGTTTTTGTATTATTTGACAGATCATTCAGACTGCCTTATCAGAAAAAGGTCATCTAATGCCGTGAAGTGTTAATATCGAAACATTGCCGTGGGTTTTGTTTCGATAATGGATGGAAAGACCATGCCACGGAGGTTTTGTTTATGTTTTGTTAATTATGATTGTTTCCTGTTGTTCAATTAACGTCTTAACCCTTATAGTGCTGAAACCGACTTCAGGTCTATGCAAACAGATTGGATCAAGGCCAAATAAATTAGTTGCTAGCCTGTGATCTAACCTGTTTGCTACTCTGTGTATCTTTCTAATAGAAATTAAGCAGATATTTTAGGTTTTTGAAAGCAGCCGACACAACAGAAACAATCTATTTTCAGAAAATTTCCCAGTATTCTAAGGGTAAATCAGTTACATGGAAAGTGTATTGAGCAGTACAAGTGACGTAATGTGAGGTACATGGACATGTTTAGTGAATGTCGATAAACAACCAAACTATTGTTGAAAACGTCGTTTAAACAAATTTACTATCTCAATCCGTTCAAGCACATGGGTTTTTTTGCGACTAGGAAGGTAGAAAGAAAATGGAGAGAGGGGGTGTCGGCTTGACATTTGTGATTTTGTTGAGGATAGTGGAAAATCAGGTTTTGATAGACGGATCGCGTATCACAAAATCTAAAGTGGCCGTTTTCTTTCTGATACCGAGATTCTGAGCCCCATGAAAAATAGAAATAAAAAAAAGCTAATAACACATTACGAAAGCCAGCCTTAACCGGATGATGTAATTACGTAGAATGAGCGTAGTTTAGTAGTTTACTTTATAACCTAAGTCTAGTCCATTACTTTTAACCCTTTCCAAAACAATAACGACATTTAACAACTTATTGCAGACGACTATGGAAAACGTTGTCGAAAAAAGGAGAAATTGCTCGTAACGAGCTATTTTTCCTTTTCCCACAATTTGTCCTGCCCTATCAGAAAATAGTTTGCCAAATTCATCACAATATGAAATGTCGTCTGGAAACTCTTTCAATTTGGGACAGTCGAACATTTGGCGTTTGGTAAAGGGTTAAACTTAACTGGTAGGTAAAAAACCGATCACTCATGAACGTTACAAACAAATAGTCCACTTTCTGGTAAAAAGGGATCGCAACGAAAGCCGGTTCGTGAGGATCGATCTGTGTCCTTCAAAGGTTTTCTTTATTATAGTGTCGCCCTTAGTGAAAGGGCCAGCCAGTTTGACTTATGAGACACTTTTCAATGATTATACAAAGCATCTTCCAATTTCTACGAAGTCGGTAAATAAAATTTAACTAGCTCGCGGCTCACGAACCGGCCACTTCGGAACAAGTTCAAAATGAAACATTTACTGGTCAAACGCCTCCTGTGGGACTCGAACCCTGTCCCGAGGTCTAGATCCAGGCCTGTGATCTAACATCTTTGCTACTCTGGGTATCTTTCTTCAACAAAATTAAGAAGATATTAAAGGTTTTGGAAAGCAGACGACACAATCATCTATTTTAAGAAAGATACCCAGCTTTCTGTCGAATGGATCTATCCGGTTTACACACGCATGAAGTTGGTTCCAGTACTATAAGGGTAATCATAGTTGGAGTTCAAAACCAGCGCGGGATGGGGGGTTAGCCGGTTGTGCAATCGGAACTACTCGGGTATTTCCGTGAGCTGTGAAATACACCTCGGATATAAGTGTAGGGTTACAATTTTTCGGGTAAATCGGCATCCGCCAATTAACACATTTTCTAAGCGTGCATGTTAAGTAGTTCAATGTGTATGGAAGTGTTGGACTTCCTGTTAAATCATTTTTTATCAGTAACTCATACCGAATGGCGAAACTGTTGTTGTGACATGTATAGTTGTTTCCTCAATCAAATTTAACGACTATTAAGATTTCAATTTAAGATCTATTTTTAAAAACGAAAGTAAAGTGACGTCATTCTCGCAGGAAACAATATGGCGTCATCCCTATTATTTCAGAGGTGTTTTCTGTTGGATAAACCCGATGTGTTCAGATTGCCGGTTGTGTAAAGAAATCGGACAAATAACCATAAGCAGTCAAAGCTTTATTATGCAAATCAAACACTTCATCAAATTACACTCATTAGAAAAGAAATTAGAAATTAACAAAAAACATTAATCAACAATTAATACATAATCACAAAGTTGAAATGAATTGTCTTTAAACGTCAGCGTCTGTACAAAAGAAAAAAAGTGTTTTGTTTTCGTGAACTGCGTAAATAAGTAGAAGTATAAATAAATTTCGTTATTACTTTCAATTCAAAGTGTTGCAAAAAGTATTCCCTTCTGTTTACGCTAAAAAGCGTGCTACAAGTCGCAACTTTATAAAAGAATGTGTTAAGATGTCTGTAATGCTAGCGGTAAAGGCAAAGACATTAAACGCTATTTCAAAGAGAAAGCCAAGCAATTAAACAATTTTACTTTGCATATTAAGCAACTCATCGGAATAATCAAAGAAAGCTACATGTAAACGTTATTGCGAGTTTCATGACATTGATTAAATATCGTAATTGTCAAACTAAGAATAAGGGTATACATATTAAGAGAGAAGGTACGCTAAAATTCGGCGGTAAGCTAGATTCTATCGCCTGTTTCTCCTTTATTTCCATCTGCCGATCCTAGTCTACCACCTCCTTTCGTATGTACCGTCAGGTCCCGAGTGGAACATAAAACCAGAACTTCCGGGACCGCCCGAACTGAAGGAGTAGGACGAGAAACCGCCATCAGGGCTTCTGCAAAACAAAAGGTTTTACTTGACTTTAAATGTCGGTTTTAAATTAATCTTACAGTATGCGTGGCTATGTGGTAAAGATGGTGGACTCGGAACTCGGGGGTAGAATACCCTTAACCCGCCATTTTGAATCATTTTCTTCGGTCGTTCTCGGCATAAATCAGCTCAAAATGGTGGATTATGGGTATTCTACCTTAAGACATGAACATTTCGTGATATTAGAATAAAAAAAGCACCCATTACCTGTAGGCGTATCCTCTGGTTTGTCCATCATCAAAGAAGCGTCTCTGTCCGGGGCCGAGATTGGCACCCGCGGCCCTTGCCCGCGCATAGTTCGCTTCGTTCATATAGGCCATATTCCGGGTCATGCCTTGGAGGTTAGCCATCATATTGCTCATGTTATCGAAGAAACCTCCCATAACTGGAATGAGGAATGACACATGAATGTTTTTGGCTTGTTTTTTAATTGGTAATGACTTTACAATACTTCTGTGTTTATTTCGTTTACCCTTCATTTACGATGGAGGAAGAAAATGTGGATGCCTCTATGGAATTGTGACGCACGGTGAAATAATCAGCAGCTCATTTAAAAGTCAGTTGGGAAACTGCATTTCATGGAGACACAATTCTACCGGTCCTGGGTTATAACCAAGGGAAAGGGGGCAGATGGATTTCAAGTTCAATGCTTCGACGAGAAGGCCAAGCAGGTTTCGTGTATTATAGGAAGGCCGTTCTTTGTTATCGAAGCCATTTACGTTTAAAACAAAAAGCATAATGAAGATTGTCAAACGAGAGACGGTATGTGTCCTTTGCCAAAAATGAAAGTCAAAGGGTTAAACATACAACAATGAAAATTGTGATGACATTGATCGATCTCTAAGTGTATTATGCTAAAGAAGGTAAATACTTTGAACAAAATTCTGCAAATAGTCACGTACAGCCACACTATTTGTTTGTTTTAAGTATAATCACCTATTTCTACGCACTGCAACAACATTTCTACAAATAAATCAACTTTCAAATTTCCTCACATCTGTGAGTAAGCACGTGAAAAACTGCCTACTTACATTGTGCGTTGATTCCATGGATGCACAGTACCAGAACAACCGCCAGCCCAACACGTGCAAGTGACATGGTCACGATTCTGGAATAAACATGTTAAAATAAACAACGGAATTTATTAAAGATCCACTTTTTAAAACTATTGCGCTCCTGTATATTCGAAATATGCATGGAAAACAAACAACGGTCTTTAAGGCCCACCTTCTTGGACAAACTTATGGTGCGATGGTTTCTACCAAATACTGGAAAGAGGCTGTTGATGTTAAATCGTGTCGTCTGTTGCTGCTTTCAATTTGGAAGATTTGCATTTCTTTGATAAAGAATATATTAAACCAAATATTCCTTTCAACAAAAAACTAATATGAGATTTTAGTGACAATCTTGTGGCGCCCGTTCAAAGTCCTCAAAGAAATGCGTTTTGTTATTTCTGTTCGCGATAAATATTATAATTTGCTCGAACATATCCCTTCATGTTCGTATTATCGTAAGTTTTTGGGATTTAGATACAAAGAAAATAAATAAGCAAACACCAACGGAAAAGAATACCATAGCTAAATATCATAGAAATAAATCCACCGTAACAGAATAAGCAATTGGTCGTTACATGGACCAAAATCTACAGGTCAATTTTATTTATAAAATGTTATGCAGAAAATGCGTAATATAATAACAAATTTAAACAAACTTAATATTCACGATGGACCCACCTTATTATTTGTATCCAAATGTAATGAAGTTGTCCGTTTGCTTTCCCAGGTAGATATGTTTCAATGCGACGTGTAAACGTCAAAATATACATTCGCGCGGCAGACGTAAACATAAATTAACGTTGTTTACCTAGCAAGGCCACGTAACGCGAACCCTTCACGTAGTGACAGACGGCTCTTCCCGTTGTTCTGTAGCAGACGAACTTGATAAACAACCGAAAAAATTAACGGGAAATCATTTCATTTTAAATTCTCAATATAATACGACCTTTCTATTTTGATTTGCGTTTCAGAGTCTTAGCTTTTTGTGGTAAATGGACTGATTTTAAGATAAAGAGCATTGTTGTCAGATGCGCAAACGACAATTTGGGAAAATGACAGATGTCATTATTTTTTTAGTCAAATCCAGTACAACACAAACAATCGGGACACGCTGAAATAAGTAATAAGCACTTTGGTTAGACATGTGTTAAATAAAGAGTAATGTGGTAAACAATAATGACAATGACATGCACATTTTTTTTTCATGAGATGTGAAATCCTTACGTGCTTTCAAGGTCTCGCGTCTATCTATCACGTTTTTACTGAAATATTATATAAAAAGCCTTTTGAATTAAACATTTCCCACTCCTTTCCAACAACAATTCCCATCATACTAGAAGAGACCTGCTAATATTAATGCATGTTTCATCTGCCGTTTGTCATTTCTAACTACTTGTTGTTTGGTTATTCGTTTAAAACTCTGTTTGGTGCATCTGCTACAAAATACTTTAAAACAATTATGACACAAGATTCAACTGCTCGAAATGAGCGTTTGTCGTATTGTCAGTTAAGTCCTACCCATTATCATAGAGAAAATGCAGTTTTGTCTCGTTCTTACTCTTACCTAAAATGTTTTCTAGCGAGAACCAAACGTACTGTTTCGTTTACCCATAGGATGCTGGGTTATTCTCGAAAGATATATTTTTGTGTCGTTTTCTTTCCAAAACCTTAATTGTTTGCTTAATTTCGACAAGGAAAGATACTCAGGGTAGCAAACATGCTAGATCACAGGCCAGCCGCCAATTTTCTTGGCGGCTGGCCTGGATCTTACCTGTTTGCATAAGCATGAAGTCAGTTCCAGTACTACAAGGGTTAAGGGTCGATGTGTGAAGGCAGATGACAAACGAACTCTCTCGAATGAATCCGAATATATTCATCAGTCAATGATAGGTGTCATGCGTTATATAAATGTATCAATCACCGTAGAGGCCCCTCAAATTGAGTTAGAAAGTCTTTTTCTCTTCCTGAATCAAAAGAGATGGCGTTGAATCAGATTATTAAGCGAAATTAAACACGCGTGTTCTACATTGCTGGCATGTGATCTTGTATGACTGTTAGAGTTGGGGTTGCCTTAACAACATTTTTGCTTCGGTGCGGTTCCCTTCTCTTCATAGATGGAGGAAGACCACTAAAATAACGGTTACATTATTAAAACGAAATTATTGAACGAAACGAAAACACATAAGCCACCGATAACATAAGAACCGGCTTTTGGAGCCGATGAATCATAAAGAAGAAAACTGCCGTATAGATAAAACTTAACAATTTATGTCTGCACTTAACTTTGACAACCAACCAACTACCCGATTAGGAAATTTGAGACTGTTCCAAATTTAACGCACAATTTCTGTATGATGTAGAAGATATTGTGATAAATGGATATAGCACTCTTTACGCGTTTAAACCTATTCACGGTGGTTTCTTAAATCTTGAGCCTGAAGCCGGTCAAATTTTCATTGGGCTAATGGGAAAAAGCAAAAACAAAAACAAGAACGAGTATTTAGTCAGAGGTTAACATGTAACCCGACATCATAGGAGCAGACAGTATTGACAGGCCATGGTCACCTCAAGATCTAACAAGGCAACGTAACTGACAATTTAACGTTATAAAGACGTTATTGCGTCTTTTCTGTATACTTCTTTAGTGATGTTAGGAAACTGTTTTTAAGAACGATCATTGGCTAGCTATAGAGACCAGCACGTGAGACATTCCCTTATTATATATCTAGATGATTCCAAAAAGCTGTACAAAGAAAACTGCAAGCATACACAATAATAAAGTGGCAATATCGGCAATATTTATATCTATAGAATACAAAATGTATTTCGAAAACAAGAAATGTTTACATTACAAGCAAATGCTTTCCTTAGCCACAACTTTTTCTTAAAAGTAATGATTGGCCAGGTTTCAATTTTTATAAATGCAATAAAAAATAAAGCTGAATAGTGTTGTCCAAATCATACCGACCCCTACAAAGAATTGCTTTATCTTTAAACATATCTTAATATGGTTTAAATTTTAAAATAGAACCGAAATCTATCTGCATAAGGGTCATCTAACTTCTTTTTTCATGACTTTAAATCTAATGTGGGTGTAACGGTGATAAAAAAGATAAGTCACCGCTGGTAAGAAGCTTGTTAATTCGTTACAATGCTTTTCAACTACTATCTCAAACTGTATCTGTCAATATTGTTGTTTTTCGCCTGCTTTCATTTTCTATTTTGACCACACACTCATTCAAATATTTAAGAATGTGTTGAAATGGATCGTTTGTCAAACTGTTTCCCGAAGGGTCTACATCAACAGTAGTCTAACACATACCACACACCACCATTGAATACCTGACTCACGCGACGCATATAAACTATGATATAAGGTAAACAAACAGCCCAAAACATTCATATTCATCTTCATTACTAACTGCGCCGTTTCTGCGTTGTTTTTCAACCAACAAAGTGTCTAATAGTAATAGCGCCCTTCATTCAGGAAACGTGAATTTATGACGAGATGATTCTGTTGAGTACCAACAAAATGTGAATACCAACAAATTGGGACTTGTAAATTTAAAGTATTTTCACCAATTTCAAAGTTAAACTACATTAGTGAATACCCATATCTTTTCCGATGTCACGTCTCGTATAAAAAAAATCACTTTTAACTTACAACACGATAAAGGTTAACCCTTTCCCAAACAACAATTTTTCGACTGTCCCAAATTGAAAGAGTATGCAGACGACATTTTAAAATGTGATGAATTTGGAAAATAATCTTCTGACAGGGAAGAAAACATTGTGGGAAAAGGAAAAATTGCTCGTTTCCTCAATGTTTTCTAAAAGCGTCTGTAACAAAGTGGTCAAATGTCGTTATTGTTTGGGAAAGGGTTAAACCTGAGCTGTTGACAGATTCGAACGTTCTAGAGGATCGTTCAATCATTATCTTCATCTTTAATTGTCAATTACTCGACTCACTTCGTTAACTATCAACTCAAAGACGATAGATACATTCGTCGCATATTGAAAGTCTTGAGAAGAAATTTGGAATTTAAAAGGAACTGATTATATAGCGTTGTAAACAGATGATGGTGATGGAAAAAGAAAAATCTTTCGATGTCATACAGTTCTATTTCTGCCTTTACTGTTCTTATTCGAATGTTCGTCTCCAGAAGACCTGCGAAATACCGAGATTTGTAAAAGGTTTAAATGGCAGACGCCCATTGCAAAAACAGCAACAGGAAATAGTTTTTTTTTCACAACTCTTTTGGGGTCTTCCAACAACGCTCACTATCTCGTCGTTCAGTGCAACCATGTATCCTGGCACTTATAACAAACACCATTAATATGTCTTCTAGTCGCAACCGTCTGTATTTTTACACAGACCAGAAGACCTGTTACATCCCAAGAAAATTTTGTAAAGGGTTAAAATGTCATACGCCCATTAGAAAACACCAACAGGAAATGGCATTTTCAACAACTCTTTTTTTCATCGGGCCTTCCAACAACACATATTATGCCTTCTAGCTCGTTGTTCTGCGCATCTATACATCCTTGTACTAATAATACAAACATCATTCATATGACTTTTATTCGCAACTGTATGTAGTTTTACACAGACCAGAAGACCTGTTACATCCTGAGAGAGTTTTGTAAAAGGTTAACATACCATACGCCCATAAAAACAGTAACAGGAAATGGATTTGTTAGGTTTTTTTTTTCATCGGGTCTTCGTACAACACCTATTAGATCTACTTTCTCGACGTTCAGTGTATACACGCATCATCGAACGGCTAACAAAAACATCCTTCGTACATTTTTTATTAGCAGCCATGAGTATTTTGTGCATAGACGAACGAAGTGGGTTTTTTTTTCAGACCGAAAAAGATTATCTTTCAAATAAGATCATCGGTTTGAAGCAAACTTCAAGTCGGTTTGAACTGGTAGGCTAAGGTAGCGGCTATCTGCAAAAGTTAAAAAAAAAAGAGAAAAAAAAACCCCACATCTTTGAGAGTCAAAATCAAAGCGAGGGAAACGTTGACCGCCGACTTTCTCGGTTTTAAAGACGTCTCAGATATCCGCACCTAGAGACCTAGGGGTCTGGAGTGGAAAATGCTTCTACTGATTGTAGGGGAACTCCCATACAGCAAAGAAAAGTGGTTGAATTCAATTTCAATTTCAGTTGCCGTCTGTAACCGGTAAAACAGATTTTCGTTTGGGTTATAAAGTAAAGGCATTACGTGTATAGTTGTAAAACGATGAGAGCCCACCTACAATAAATCTTTGTCTTTTCGACGTTTCTTATGTAATACAACATGTCAAACATAAAACACAATATGTGATCTTGTTCGACGCTCAGCCAATATTGACGTATTCCTTCACATCAAATTATTCATGAGTTTCGACGCAATTGCTGCAGAAGATAACATTGCTGTATTAACTCGCTACATCACATATGTTCCATAAAGCTGTAGAAACCACAGTGACACAAATAGAAAATTATTCAATTGTCACAATGGTTTCTTCCCAGCTTCGTTAAGAAGATGATTTTCCCCTTTTTCTTGTCGTCTGCTGCTGTTGCTTTCATTTTCATAAGTCACATTTTCCCGTTTGAGCAAAAAGATATGGTCACTGCAAAGATCTAATAAATAATGTTAAGACCCGTGCGACAATTAAGCAACTGTTAATGACAAAAACTTCAAATGTTGACACAATTAAAAAACGTTTTAAATGCTTTATAATCATGGTCTGTTTCTGTTTTAAAATTCGACACGTTTATTTATCCCATAAAGAGGGGGGAGTTTAATTCTCTAGTCGTGACGTTGTACTCGGCAATTTGCACCGAGATGCTCTCGTGTCCTTTAATCTACTGTTGTATCTATTTCAAGCTCCATATATACATTCTTGGTTTCTGTGTGGCAAAGCTGTAAACATTGTTGTCCATAAACTTGTGGGTAACAGGTTTGAGCCCCATATGTACAAGCCTTTCGTTTTATTACCTCTATTTATGCAGCATGTAATTTCAAACGTGTTTGAACTATGGACCTTTGTGCATAAGTTCTTATAAGATTATGTTATGATAAAACACAAATTGACTTGGTGACTTTATACTTTTTGAGCGATGAAGTAACGACATTTAGAAAGTGTTGAAAGCATCGAAAAACAAACAATTATATGAAAATGAATGTTCCCAGATATGTCATCCAGTTAAACAGTTACTTCATGTAGATTCAACTGGACACCCCTGCCAAGGTGACGCCTTTTAGTGACGAGAATTTCCAGTTTGATTTACAGTAGTTTCTACACGATATCAGATAGTAAATATCAATTTCCACACCAGATAAATATCAATAGTTGCTGTTGCCCTTTTTATGCTTGCAAGATCCTTTTAAAAAATGCGTGAGGAGCTTGAAGACATCTACAGTATACGATATCAACAATCCAATTAACACAGCTAGATAAATATCTAGACATGTGCCGATTCCAGGCTGAGTGACAGTGTCTTCAGCATAGACAAATTCTTGAAAACATACGAAAAATCTAATCTGTCATATTCTGTTGGTACCCATTTCAGTCATCTCAAGGAGTCAATTCTAATGCGTTATAAGGCTTCGAGGAGGGATAAAACATTTAGCATAGGAACAAACAACATGTTCCAAGCCTTAGAATGCCGAGTAATTGTCCAAAATATATTTTTGTGTCGTCTGCTTTCCAAAACCTTAAAATCTGCTTAAT
Source organism: Cerastoderma edule (assembly GCA_947846245.1). Taxonomy (NCBI): domain Eukaryota; kingdom Metazoa; phylum Mollusca; class Bivalvia; order Cardiida; family Cardiidae; genus Cerastoderma; species Cerastoderma edule. Next base: position 23,986,394 of record OX401415.1, read on the forward strand.
TTTGATGAGGGAAGATACTCAAAGTAGCAAAAAACCGGTTAGATCACAGGCCAGCTGCCAATTTGCATTAGCATGAAGTCGGTTCAAGCACTATAAGGGCTAGGGAAAAAAGTTTGAAGAAGAAACAAGAGGACCCTGAGGGTCCTGGATCGCTCATCTGACACTTGTAAAGTGTTGGTTACAACAATGTTACACATGAGTAATGAACAAGATTTGTCTACAGTGATCTACTATTGACCCAAAGTTACTCATAAACTGACTTGGTTGAGATATAACAGGTTGATCATTTTGAGCAAGTTTGATCAAATTGGGCTGAACATGTAGCTTTCATTGCTTCTCGATTGTAAACAAGGTTTTTCAAAGATTTGACCTAGTGACCTTCTTTTTGACCCCACACTACCCATGTTCAAACTCGATCAAGATACCATCAAGGTTAACAGTCTGAGCAAGTTTTATCAAGATTCGTCAGAAAATGTGACTTCTAGAGTGTTAACAAGATTTTTCAAAGATTTGACCTAGTGACATACTTTTTGACCCCGCACCAACCATGATCAAACTCTATTGAGATATCATCAAGGTTATTATCCTGAGCAAGTTTGATCAAGGTTAGGCAGAAAATGTGGCTTCTAGAGTGTTAACAAGATTTTACTAAGATTTGACCTAGTGACCTACTTTTTGACCCCACCCCACCCATGATCGAACTCGATCGAGATATCATCAAGGTAAACATCCTGAGCAAGTATCAGGAAGAATGGGCCAAAAATGTGGCTTCTAGAGTGTAAACGCTGAAATTGTTGACGACGCACGCACGCACACACGACAGACATTCAAGTATCCTAAAAGCTCACCCTGAGCAGAGCTCAGGTGAGCTAAAAAACTAGTAACAATTATATATTTTATTCATAAACAATTACAATCTTTATTTATAAATTCAATGCCATGTCAACATGATTTCCACAAAATTATATGATATAAAACTTTAAAGATGAGTACATAATTCCTCCTTTTATTCTTGCAGTTTATCAAGGTTTATACAAATATATGTTAAAAGGATTTAATACATCTGAGGCATATGGCCGAGTAAGAAAAGCCACTTTAATATATTGCAATTGAGTCTCCTTTTGCCACAATGGTCTCAACCCATTTAAGGAAAGACAATTGTCAAATTCAAAGCATTTGGTCAGTTCAAGTAAACAATGATGGGCACTTTTTATTAGACAAAGAAAACAATAAACTATTGTGGGTTTGAAAAAAAAAGCTTTGGATTTCACAAAAAAAGGTAGTTAAAAAACATGGTGTAAGATTTTATTAAGATCATGGGAGTCTCTAGGTACTAAGTGAATGGTGTTCAGCCATTACTCTATTCAAATAAGTTGACAGTAGGAAGCATGAAAGTTGATTAACACATCACTCCATTATATCTCAATTAATGCCCTTTAAGTCTTTTTTGAAACTAATGCAACAAGATGTTAAATTCTTCCAATTTCATTTTATTCTCGCAATAATTTCTACTGCTATCTTAAAGCACACGTTTTTTTTCTTTATTCTATTTTCTTCTCATCTACAGTTGCTCTAAATTCCAAATTTGTCTTTTAGTCACAACTGTTTTTCTCCATTACCAGAAAGAAAATTGAATCTTTGAGCTATTTTCCATAGTCTATTGCTGCTCTCAATTTGGACAAGTTTCATTTTTTGTGTGTAGGATAACAGGTTAAGATATATGTTACATGATGGCTTTCGATGGTTAATAAGTATAGCTAAATGAATGCCTTATTTCAATACTGAAGCAAATAACAAAAAGGTTTGTCACATTAGAAGAAATTGATTTATAATGATCAACTTGTCCTATTATATAAACTTTTAAATGCAATTGAAGCTAAAAACCAAAGAACCACTTGATACATAAGGAGATATTGCTCATAATAATCATTTTTTTCTAATGTATACTTTTAAATGCAACTGGAGCTTAAGACAAAAGAAAGGTTTGTGACATAAAGAGAATTGATTAAGATAATCTATTACTCTTTTTTAGTCATAGTGATTATTTTCCAAATATTATTAAAAGTTCTGTCTGCTTTTTCATTCAATTCAGACTAGTCACCAGGATAAAAAAACAAAAAAAAAAACAATGAACAGTGTATAGGAAAAAGAAATGCAAAAATTCATCCTGAGACTTTACAAGTTTGGCACAAGCACTATCTATGAAAATGAAAGATGAACAATAAATAATATTTGACACATTCAGTCATGTTCTAATAGTGGCATCCTATTGTGGCTAAAGTTTGATAAGTCTTTCAACAAATTGTGTAGAAAATGAAACTGCTCCAAAAGTGTCTGTTCACATTTCTCAGATTCCAGACTTATTGTGTAAAGTACCTTTAATTCTCCCATTATGCTGGTTTTCTCTGGACTGAAATAAAACAGCAAAGATTCCTAAGTCACTAACTCATGGATTTATGAATAATCTTTATTGAACATAGAAGTGTTATCATAGTGTATAATAAAGTCAATCCTCTCTATAGTGGGTATGCAATTTCTTCTTTTGTCACATTGGTTTCTAAAGCCTGCTACTGCCTTACAAAACATTAGAAATGATCCTATGGTTGATTTCATTCAGTGCAAAAAAGTTTGGTTTAACCAAGTTTTTACTGTTCACTTGATGCTAATCCAAGTAAACCCACTCCCTTACAATTAAATCTTTCTCCCAAATATGAGGTTTTGAGGTTGATTGAAAAAGAAAACAAAAGCAGTTGCCCACCTACAAAGAAAGCCAATTCAATGTTTTTATGGATAAAGGTAGAATCCAATGTTCTTTATTTCTGAATCAGTTGTTTCTTACCTACACTCTTCAACAAAACGTGCTTAAAAGATATTAAATATCAAGTAAATAGTTAAAGACAAGATGTTACTAACAAAAACATCAAAACCTAACAAACCTTTTCTTATTTTGTAGTATCTTATATGTCTTCACAAGTTGTAAAAGAACAAAGCGCACTCGAGTGATGAGTATATTAACAAACTTCTGCCCGTCTTCCTGCAGGTTAGAATCCTGGTCTTTATCCTGCAGCTGCATGCTGACCCCATACACTGTATCCTTACAGTCTGCCAAACATCGCAACATCTGAAATAATGGCGTCAGGATTCCACGACCACCGGAAAATGCTGGAAAAGAAAAATAGACTGATGTGTTGGAAAACAAACAATGATCACTTCCACGTTTAAGAGTTTTTCTCTGTTTTGATAAGTTGACACTCATAGTGTTGGAACCAACTTCATGCTTATGCAAACAGGTTTGATCCAGGCCAGCCGCTAAGTAATCTAAGTAACTAACCAGTTTTCTACCCTGAGTAACATTCCTCACCAAAATTAAGCAGACATTTAAGGTTTTGAAAAGCAGATGACAGAAAAATCTATATCTAGAAAAATTACCTAGCATTCTAAGGGTTAACAGCAGACAACATTGAAATATAACTTCATGTGGGATCTTTTTGACAGGTTCATTCATGAAATTTTGAGCATGATTGAAATTGAAAGCAAAAGCAGATGACAGTTTCGTAAGAAAGATTAGAAAAGTAATTTTATCCTAAAAAGCTTCAAAAACCATTATGCCAGACAAAGTAATTTTAAGCTGTCAAAATTGAAAGCAACATATCTGTCTATAGTTGGCAACATATATCTATAGTTAGTAACTATAGTGTCAAAAAAGACTCAGCTTATGGAAAGTGCTAGTTAAACCTGATCTTAGAATTTCTCCAGAGAACCTTTTCAATGAGACGATTCCGAAGAGCATCCACAGCATAAGCTTTAGTGAAGAAAGCAAGCAGAAAACACGTCTTATGCAGAGATATGTATACAGTCATATGACAGTCTTATTTAACACACACACACCGCCATATCAATGGATACTTACTAGTTATTCTGTACTCAAGAAAGGCAACATGTTCTAGCTGAACCCGTAAACACTCAGTAAAACATTCCATCTGACGAAACTGTTTGATAGCGCGATCGTAATGGTTTTCAGCAATCTGTCGAAGGCGTTTCTTCTTGGTTTCTGAACACTAAAAAATAGTACACAAGATATTTTGAGTATTTCAATATTTGATAACTAATCATTCATTGAAAACATTTGCTGCTGCAAAATTACAAGATTTGTACAGGCAAAATAATCATTCAGTCTTGTTTTATGATAACACTCTTAAACAGTGTTTAAAAAGGTTATATAGTCTAAAGCTACCTAAATACAGGACGACAGTTAAACAGAAAGCATCTCCCAGAGCTTTCTGAATTACTGGCCTGTGTATTAACCCATAGAATGCAGGGGGTAATCTTCTAAAAATAGATTTTTGTGTCGTCTGTCTTCCAAAACCTTAAATATCTGCTTAATTTTGATAAGGAAAGACATTCAGAGTAGTGAACAGGTTAGATCACAGACCAGACGCCAATCTAACCTGTTTGCATAAGCATGAGTCTGTTCCAGCACTATAAAGGTTAAATGATTCAAGAAACAAGCCATCTATTCTCTATGTATAATACCAAGCCAAACTTACATGAATGTCCGTTTTATCAGTCCTTAAGAAACGAATTGTTCCATTCTTTGGCGAGTTTCAATGTTATACTGGATCTAAATACAATCCTCTTTGGAAATGATTTCCTTACCCTTGATGAAAATATAGTGGTATTTACTCATGTTCACAATTATATTAAAGAAAGCAAACAGTTTGATGGTTTATCATTTCTGGTCCATTCATCTACAGCTTCATCCACTCTGTCTCTTTCTCCCTATTATATCTATATCTCTATATAACTCTTTCTCTACTTGTCCCCTTCTCTCTATCGGTGAATTTACAATTATATGTTACATATTTTTTGTTTTGTATTGCTGTCATGTTGTAATGTTATTAAGGAGAGGGGCTCAATCAATAAGCTTATAGCTTCCGTCCCAATCCTATTGTAAAAACATTTTACAATAAAATATGTTTAAACTAAACTTACATCTGTCATAACAGAGCTGTGATAAAGGGATGCTAATCTATGGTTAATGGTCGCTTCCCTGTACTGGCACATGGGTAGACTTGCGGGAGACATCTCTTGTTTACAATATTTTAGGGATTTACCCATTAGATCTGTAATCTCTTTCTCTATCTGAAATATAAGAAATTATTTAAATGTGAACTTAATATGGTCTTCTTGACCTGTCTATAGGTGTTCAGTTCATTTCATATATTAGCACTAATTGATAAAAAACTCTTTGGTCATTAACACATAGAACAAATAAAGCTTTAAGAATAACAGAGCATAAATATATTTAAACATACATAAAGAAATCTGAAATATACCATATAATTTGAACTTGACTACCTGTCATCAATGAATATGCTTTTCTATCCTACCAATAAAACTCTAAACATAATCATTCTGAAAGTTTAAAACATTTCTTCTGGAATTTTGTTTTTTTAGAAATATATTTCTATGGTGTCTGCTTGTCCTAACCCTACAGCCTGATCTACAAACTAAATCCTCACCTCGTCTTTTTCCATGACAGATAGAGGGGCGTAGTCCTGAAGGAGGGAGGCCATAGTGAAGTAGGTGGTGGAGAGCTCCCAGCGTACAGATTCTTGGATCTTCATCACACTACACTTACCCAGTCTCAGTGCCTCCTGGTACTTGTCTATAGCCTGCAAGTACAGTAAAACCAAATAAACAGCTTGAGGGTTCAATTTGATACAATAGTAAGTGCTGGCACAAAAAAAAAACAACAGCAGAGGAATCAATCAAGACAAAGAATTGGCTTCACAATTCAGTCACATTTTATGTGGACTTTTGTTTATTTGTTCAGGTTTTACATTGCATAGATAATGTTTCAGTTATATTCTGATGAACCATCATTTTAAAGAGGAATCTCCATATTTAATACTAATAAGGACTTGTCAAACAAGGGAGTATTTTCATTCACTTTCCCTAAGTCAGCCAGGAGATTGCCTCTAATGATAGTACCAATTTACCCCTGCAATGATTTAAACATAAGCAGTGAGGAGGCTATATTATTTCTAATCCTGTATTTTAACAACTAGGCCAAGAGTCCTCCTTGCATATCGTATCATCTTGCATTATATTATCCATATAAAATAAAAATGTAAAATGTAAAAAACAACATTCTTGAATTCCCAATATAACAAGAAGAAAAATCAATTCACTTACAAGTTTGAAATAATGCCTTTCCCTTGCTGAAAACTCCGGGCGATGAGCATTCTGTGAAATCTGAGAATACGTCTGTGCGCAGAGCCTCATAAGTCTGCCAATATTACAGTGTAGTAGGATCTGGTTGGCGAGATCCTTGACGATACAGAATGTCTCTATACCCTCCAACAGTGCATTCTTTGAGGACAGCCACAAGTTCTCTAAAACCTCTGTAGGCTTGTCACCAATGTCTGATAGATAAATAACATATACAATTTTGTTACCACTGACAGCACTTATATTAGTCTAGCATTGAACATGTCACATGATGAGAGAATTACATTGAAACCAATCATTCAATAGACATGAGCAAGGTTGTCAATTAAAAATTCCTTTATTGCTATGTTACATTGTACCAAAAACAAATAAATAAATGATGAACAGAAACTTTCTGTTGAACATTTTTTAAATTGCTTCTTATTCATTCATGCAGATTATTGAATAAGAAAATGTGTTTTATCTAATATATTTATGTGGGCAACGGTATTGCAGTGGTAAAGTGTCAGCCTCTGGTAACAAGAGGTCCAGGTTCAATCACCATTAGCGGTCAAAATGCTGGGACTGACCAACGAATTGGCGGGAGTACTGGTCATGTATCCAGGAAGTGGAATCAAGAGTGAATCAAATGTGCTTCAAACTTTCATCCCAACAAAATAAATAAGACTAATTCTACTATATTTACCTTCGTTTTGTAAGATATACTGCGCCTTCTGCATGTACCAGACTCCGAGTTCATTCAGTGCATTACCCTTCCGTTTACACAGTGAGAGATAGAGGTCTCCTTTCTCTTTGTCCACTAGACTCAAAGCTTTACGATAACACTCAATACAGTGAGTTAGATTTACCTCTGCCTCCATGGATAACTCCACCAACATATCATAATCTGTAAATCAGACAGTTATTGGTCAGATTGAGGTTTTTAACAGTACAGTCTAACTTGTGTTAAGCAGCCACCCTTTTAAGCAGCCAGCCTGCCTAAAACAACCACTACAGAAAGTCCCATTTTTAGATTCATAGTGAACATCAATTTGTGTTAAGCAGCCAACCTGTTTTAATCAGCAAATTTACTCTGTACCATAGGCTGGCCTCTTAACACAAGTTTGACTGTACTTCAGCTATATAGCACTGGTCAGTGCATCTTTAATATTCATGTTCCTGGTATAACCAGTATTGAACAACATTCTTTCCAAGCCATTGTCTGTTTCCAACATGAACATAATTTATCAGTAGAGGGAGACCAACAAATTATGGTATATTATCAGGTTAATAGTAAAAAAAAAAAAAGGATCAAGCCAGATCTTGAGCTAAAAACTTCTGTATTCAAACCTTGGTACGCTACCGACTGAGCTAATGAGTCTTTGCAAAGATGATAGAAAATGTCCCTATTCAAGGGTTTAGACAAATGAAAGAGCCTCAATTTTGTAAAAGTGTCGCCAAAGTCTTACATTAAACCAACAAAATAATCAATTCAACATTTATCCGCATAATTATGGTATTTAAAGTTACATATTCTAACACTTTTTATTATGTTTATGTGTGATGTTCACAATGAAATTCGTATCAAAATATGTCTGTTTTACCATGCTTGTTTAGACAATTTCTAAGGTGAGACTTTGCAACAGGATAACTGGTAAAAGGGTGTGACACTAACAATATCCAGGGATCAAAGTCTATTTGGAAGAATCCTAATTTATATAAAACAGGGTTGGGGTTTTATAGGAAGCACAGGGTTTCTGCTTTGTCTTTTCACCATTTCTACAGATTGTAGAATTTCTTTTCGATATGTAGCAAATGCTTAAAGGTTAGTAACTGTCATTATTATATCTGAAATCATTTCAATATCTCATTTTTTTGTCACAATGATTTCAAATTCCATTTGCTTTAGTTTTAATTTCTAAAAGATTCCTTATTATAAGGATGGAAACTAATTTTCACTGGTATGGACCCCTTATGAAATGTTTTTCAATGTAAAACGTTAAGTGCTGAAACCTAGGTATCAGTAATCCATTTCTTACCAAATTTTTCGAACTCCCTCTCCACAAGCTCTAGGATTGTATTCTCCTCGAATGTCAGCCCTTTCATACAGTTCAGCCATGAGGCCGGTTCCTCGCCTGACTTAGTAAAGATGACTTTAAGATCCCCAGCTAAGCCATACAGGGTACCAAGAAGGGTGGAGTTGCCTTGTTCTTTGTGTGGCAAAATGACCTTCAGTCCATCTAAAAAGTCAAACCTTCCATTGAGCTTTCTTTTCTTTTTTATATTTTTAATATTTATTGCTTTTTTCATTTATTATCAATGGAGGAAGCTAAATTGCCTTTGAGAGTTGGGTTAAACTGAATACTCAATTCCTTTGGCCAGCTTACTTACTTTTTTACTCTCATGAATACCAACAAACTCCTCACAGTAATCTCCCCTTGCTATGCTGCATCGATCACTGCCACCACAAAATTTTTCATCCAGATTTGGATGAAATTCAAATGATGCTGTTTTGTTAAGAGATTACCGGATATCTTAGTTAATTTAGTAACAATACCTTGTTGTATTGATTTCTGACCAGTGAAGTTAAAAAAAAAAAAATGGTTTTGTTTATAAATAAAGCACAAATGGATTACAATTTTTTAGTTTCGCCGCCATCTTTTCACGCCATTTTCGTTTCTAAGTAGGTGGTCATGTGACATTTGTGATGGCAGTGATCAACCCCATAAAGGGAGATCACTGTGAGGAGTTTGGAATACCAAGGTCAACCAATACTGAATGCAATGTTTTGCTCTAACAATTATTCTAGTAAATTGTTTATTGTAAGACAGAGAAAGAAAAGTCAGTCAACAAAACGATCTTGTGTTCAAAGATTTTGAAAAAATAAATTTAGATCATGATAAAAAAGAAATGTAATGATATAGTATAACTTGTTGCAAAAAAGATTTGCTTCTGAAGGGTTGCGTTTTACCCATGACCAGAAAGTCCTTGAGAGATCACAGAGGAAAAATTCAAGTAAGGATAAAAAATAACGTTCACAGTTTGGTAAACAATACTGCAGAAAAGAGGAAATTGCCTGTGAGCGTTTTCTTTTTCCCCTCAAGACAGAAAATATTAACAAAATGGCAGTATGATAAAATACTTACTAAAACAGTTCAAGGCAAGTTGTAGGTACTTATATGCATCCTTATACTGCTGGGCATTCATTTTATTCTTCAAAATGGCCGTAAACGTGATGGCAGCTTTCCTAAACAACAACCCCCGTGACAGTTTATGCCAAGAAGAATCTGATTGGTCTAGATCCATGAACGCCATCTGGAGGCAGTTATCACCCTCATAACCTTTGACCTTTTCATCAGTTCTCTGTCCTGATTGATGATTGGCTGATTGAGTAGCTGTAGATCCTGCCCCATTATTTGATTTGTCCAATGGGGTGTAAGGCATGGGTATGGCTTCATCACTCTTACATTGAGCTTGTTCCTCCACAATAGTAGATTTTTTAGATGATGGAGAGTTCAAATCCCTCTCTAGACATAGAAGTCCCTGTTATAATTACAAGAACAGAATGCCATCATCTATTTGTTCAAATAAATCTATTTATCATGAAAAACGATTCATATTTATTGAAACAATTATGATATTGCTCAATGATTTGAATTCGAGGTGAACTAAGTCTACACTTATAAATGATTACTCTTCTTTTCTCAAACTTCTGAAATCCAATCTTATTATTTAAAAAATATGTGAGAATCTATCTAAGCTATTCGATTTTCTTGTTATGTGGATTTGCGGATATTCTTAAATCTGAAATAATTTTAAAGAACAAAAAATATAATGGAATATTTGAAATTTACAGCCATTTTCAATAGCATTTCTGTCATACCACAATGTTCAGTGTTCCTATCCTTGTACCTCACCATAGGAAAACCTTATGAATGCAACACATTTTATGATTATATCAAACCTTGTATATAGATTTCATTTTATAAATACAAAAAACCTTATGAATACAACACAGTTTATGAATATATCAAACCTTGTATATAGATTTCATTTTATGAATACAAAAAACCTTATGAAAACAACACATTTTGTAAATATATCAAACCTTGTATATAGATTTCATTTTATGAATACAAAAAACCTTATGAATACAACACGTTTTATGAATATATCAAACCTTGTTTATAGATTTCATTTTATAAATATATCAAACCTTATAAATACAACACAATTTATGAATACAAAAAAAAACTTATGAATACAACACATTTTATGAATATATCAAACCTTATAAATACAACTCAATTTATGAATACAAAAAAAACAACTTATGAATACAACACATTTTATGAATATATCAAACCTTGTTTATAGATTTCTTTTTATGAATACAAAAAACCTTATGAATACATCACATTTTATGAATATATCAAACCTTATAAATACAACACAATTTATGAATACAACAAACCTTATATATGCATCTTATAGCAGCCTGGCACCTTTCTTCGTTGGATTCTGTAAACGGTTTTACCCTTACAATCTCGCCTGATTGGTTGACTCCATCTGTGTGAGACAGAGTTTCAACATCTACTGACGTCATTTTGGGGTCATCAGATTCATCAGATTCCTAAAAGAAAGAATACTTTAATATGAAAGAGTCATTTCAAAACATTCACTTTCCCATTTTATATTTAAGAATGATTAATTTGTGAAAACAAGAAGACAGATTTCATTAAACAATGGAGACAAAAATGCAGTTTATTCAATGATTGCCAAGAAGCCATCGTGACAAAAGGATGAATAGCTGGTCATGGATACTAAAAGAAGGATTTCTGTTAAAATCTATAGCATTGTGAAGGACTTGCTAAAACCTCACATTTGACCCTTAACATGTGTGCATATTTTTCCGAAAAAACCAAAAAGGCTTCTTTTGTTGGTACTAATTTGCATTGATTAATCAGACAATTCTGACAGTTTTCATCCATTTTCATCGAAGAATTTGTTACATGTACTAATTGAACTTAAAGGCCCATAAAAGGAGATTAATGCTATATCAAACTATATCATTTGGTAAAGCTTTGGACAGATTCAAATACTTATCAGCAGAAAACACCATCAGCACAACTTAAATGTGAAAGTAGACCAGAAATAATCCAGATAAACAAGTTTTATAAGTTTTCCTGATTCTTCACCTCTGACCTTGACAGTTGATACACACATTTTTGAAACAACCAATCAGAATTCTTTATTTTGAATATGTAAACAAACAGGTTGTTGATAAACATGATTGAATTGGAGACAACTATATTTCAAGCACAAAATAACTTATCTTAAATAAGTCTATTTAATAGGGTCTCAATGCATTTCTAAACTAATTCTCATGACTTTTATAAACATAATAAAAGAACTCCATACAGTCGACCCACGATAGTCCGAACGTCGTTAATCCGGAATATTCACCATCCGAACAGAATTTTTAGGGAACGGTCCTTACCTTCATTAATTCAACTGTTTAATGCGGAAAATTCGCGTTCCGGAACCGGACAAAAAAAATCGGGAACCAACAGTCACTTTTCATAGTAAATGCGTATGGCTCGTCCGGAAACCAGTATAATCATTTATTTTGAGGTTACAGTTGCGAGGAAGGGATCGGTTTTCTGTTGTAAACGGCATTCACACGTTTTGCAAACTGGCATGTATGCTTGACGATAACATTTCACTTAGTGTAGTGTACTGGAAGGTGTTCATTGTTTGTTAATCAGTCATTCTGTCAGTTGATTGATCCTACATAATTGTAATTACGGTCACATGTCGATAGTTGAGTTTGTAAAAGGTGTTGATTAGCTGCTTAGACAGCGATCAGGAGACAATGTCTGGCAATCATTTTCAATTATTACTCAATCGATGTGCTCCTTCAGATCTATCTCATGGAAATTAAACTTCTCGAAAGACATCGCTTCAAATTGTCATTTTTTTAAAACCCTTTTTAACCAAATAAACACTTTATATTTCCCTTAAAAAAAATAATAATTGTGTATTTCTTACTTCATAGTAATTATCATGATACACCTACACCGTGTAAAGGTAAACATTTCGCCACTAACCATATTTCGCTGTAACTCGCATATTCTTTATTCCGGAAAATTCGTTAATACGAATATTTCTCCTAGGAACGTAAGTGTTCGGATAAACGAGGGTCGACTGTATATTTTTTCAGTAATTAATTTGTACTCCTCTCCTTTGATGTGCCTTTAAACCAGACAACACAAATGTGCATTACCTTTATGACAAAAAACGCCTACCTACCTGTGTCATTTCCTCATCACTGCTGTCCGCATTCATGGCCCAATCATCATGTAGAGAACTGTCAGGGACGTAAATATCAGACAGGAGATAACTAGCAGATGTACACACCTGGAAATACATGTTCAGATTTGTGTTTAACCCATTCTTTCATGCAAGCAATTTTGATGCCAAAAATTCAAGAAACAATTGTGACAAAAACACATATTGCTAACAAAATAGTTTAGCATAATGGGAATGATCTTTTATATGTTATAACCAAGGTTTATTTCTTTGGAACTTTCACAATGCCTTAAAGATTGTGTGACTGGTCAAAATGGATACTAGTAGCAGATATAAATTACAAAGTACAGATAATTTAACTTTATTTGTGAATTTGGGTAGAAACTATTGTGACAAATATGAAAAACAAAACAAAAAAAAAACCACACACAAAGAGTTGTCTCAAACATTTTCTCCTTTAGTCATGGTTGAAGTAAACAGATGCTTTCAACACCAGAAGATAGATATAGACATCAAACAATAACGTCTAAACATCTTACAATATGAATACTAACAAGAAAGGAAATGTAAACATCATAATGATGGTTCGGGAAACAGATGCTAATTGATAAACATGATTTCCTAAACCTTCCTTTGTTTTACATCACCTACTGCAAATGTTTGAAGAAATCTATCAATTACTCCCTTTGTCATACCGGTTTCTACCAAAATTCACAGAAAGCAATGCATATTATACTTTATCATTGCAATGTGGTACTTATAATTATAAAATACAATATTGCAATTTGATTCATAGAAGAATGAACATTTAAAAAAAAAAAAACCTCAGTTACCTGTGAATGCTTCTTCTCATCCAATAAATAAATACAATTCTCCAATAATGTCCGAATAAGTGAGGCTTTTCTGTGACCCTGATTTAATCGCATGTTTCTTGCAACACGATACAGAAGCATTCCAACTGGAACTGTGAAAGGATTCTGTTCTGTAGAACCTTCATCTGAGGCATCGCAAAGAGCAGTCAAATCGTAGAGTTTCACCACATCATCGTCTGTACCTAAATAATATGTAATAACAAAGAATAGTTAATACTACTTGTTCACAAACGTAAAGAAACTCTTGTATCTTTTAAACTTTATAGCAGTTGTAATGTTGTATGAGACAAATTTGATGATAGCCATAGGAAGTAAAATTAGTTTGTATTCAGGTATAAGGGCATGTATACAATGAACAATTACTCCTTTATACAAACCTTTGTAGAGCCAGTAAGTATGCCCTTCCTTAGTTGCGTTGTTTTTCAAGAAAGAGAGGATATTTTTAGCTATGTCTGTAACTATATGGGGATTGAACTTGCAGTCTTCTAGCTTCGGGATGTCTTCAGTTTTGATAACCTCATATTTCTGTAAAATGGCAAGAAGGAAACCAATTAAAGTAATTAGAACAACTAATCTTTAACAATACTTCATAAGGACCACAACAGAAAAGTCAATACACCAATAGCTGTCATACAATTTGGTTATCCCCATTCTTTTCTCAAATCATTATACCGAGGGCACTTAATAGAAAAGGCTCGACAAAAAGATTTTATTTGATTAAATGTGACAATAAACAAGATGGACTTTACTAAACAAAGATTAGGATGATAAAATTCTAAAGTCGCTCTTTGTAGGCAGTCAGCATTTAAAGCAATATGCAGATCTAATTACTTTCAATTATGTTTTTACAGATCAAAATCTGCTGAAAGTTCAAAGAGATCATGAAAAAATATATTATTGGTTTGCTCACCTTAACAATTCCATCAATGTGAAAACACATAGCCACCTCTGGTACATTACACATTAGATTGTCCAACCAATAATCCAGCCCTGTTAACACGTTAATAGGTGTTCGCATATCTCTGAAAGGAAATATGGTCCGTTGTATAGTTAGACGTGGTATATTAAACTCCTTACTGAATGATACCTCCATTTGATACAGAATTCCATTAACAACAGCCTACTGCTTACTGTTCACTTCTAACTTAATGATGCCAACCGTCTACTGCCAACTGTCTTGCAGAATTTCAAAAACAACATTGTAGAATAATCCGATTATAGCTGGTACTCATTTTAAAACTTTACCACTTTGGAAAGACTGCCAATATAATAACACAATGCAATCAAAGTTTAATACCAAAACATACAGATAGGCCCATTGAACAAAATGTAGTATGTGGCATTATCAGCATTCTCAACTGTTAGCTTACTTTAGAGAGTGTCACATTTCGAAAGAACATTTAGATTAAAAAGGTCCAGAATTTTTAAACTTGTACTAGCCGTAAAGGCTAGTCAAGGTGGGTAGAACCATCTGCATTCAATTAGTCAGTCGGGAGACTAAATTAAACATCTAATTTGACAAGGAAATGTTATACAGTCAAACTTGTGTTTAGAGGCCAGCCTATGGGACAGAGAAAATTGGCTGTTTAAGACAGGTTGGCTGCTTAACACAAATTGATATACACTATAAATCCAACAATGGGACTTTCTGAAGTGGTTGTTTAGGGCAGGTTGGCTGCTTAAAAAGATGGCTGCTTAACACAAGTTAGACTGTATTTGCTTAGCATCTCACCATCACCTACTTTAATTTGAGGCTCACATAATAGCTGTTTCCATCACAAAATACCGGCAGATCTGTACCAATCAACATCTTAATGTCCTCAAACGTCCACAATACTTCTCTATGACACTGCGTACCCATTGGCTGCAAATATAGTTAAAAAACCAATGAACTGGAAAGTGATGTCAAGAGGTCAAAAATACTTTATTTTAAGGAACTTAAACCATGTGTCAGTATAAGTAAATTATATATCTATCATCAGGTCTCCAAAAACATCTTCTGTTGGGTTTTACAAGTAAAACATGGAAAAATGACTAGTAATCGTAAGAAGTATTTTCAATTTTTGTCCACCTCTGTGAAATACACCTCCTCATACTTCTTTGTTGACATGCTAAATACATAATACATAATATTTTATTGCATTATAAACATAACATGTTATATAGCAATTTTAACAAACATTTTAACAAAGACATGGATTTACAGAAGTGCTTTTCATCCATTTAAAGGTGTTATTCAATTTCGATTGCGTTGAGCATAATATATATACTTTGACAGATTAGAAATAGTTTTCTTTGAAGGATTTGATAATAAATTGACAAATTTATGCATATTTGGCCATGTATACTATTTGGCCAAAATAGACAGCTAATAAGCAACTACTAAAGGTAAAGGGTAAACACCTTTCTCTGAGTATGCCTATTTATATTCAATTTAGACAACAGTCACTGAATATGCACTTTCAAAGATTGGTGAGTTTTGTTCAAACACTCCTACATGTAGGTCTGTAGTTAAGAATCACACTTTTTTTTCCCCACTGTTTGTGTAAATTTAAGTAATTTGTATTGACACTAAACTTTGTAAGTATGAATCTGAAAAAAAAAAGTATTTGCATTTGCTAGCATAGCATTGTTAAAGGCATGTTTTCTTTTGTAACCGTTGTTTCTTTTAAAAGTCTTATGATGCAGGAGTGTCAAAGTTAGTCATTATGAACAAATTGGTTAAGTTAATTTGAATCCTCATTCTATAAATCATGTTACAGCTAATCAAGTTACAGGTAATCATGTAACAGGTAATCAAGATACAGGTAATCAAGTTACAGGTTATTGAGTAACAGGTAATCATGTAACAGGTAATCAAGATACAGGTAATCAAGTTACAGGTTATTGAGTAACAGGTAATCATGTAACAGGTTATCAAGTTACAGGTAATCTAGTTACACATAATCAAGTTACAGGTTATCATGTAACAGGTAATCAAGTTACAGGTAATCATGTAACAGGTAATCAAGATACAGGTAATCAAGTTACAGGTTATTGAGTAACAGGTAATCATGTAACAGGTTATCAAGTTACAGGTAATCTAGTTACACGTAATCAAGTTACCTGTGGTAGAGGGTCAGGTGGGATGACAGTCTTATCATCTGTTGTCTGTAAGATACGCAGTCCATCCCCAGTCTCGTTTACATCTGCTGCAACACCGTCATTCGTCTGGTCAAACATACTGGAACAGATAACAAAATATGTAAATTTGAGAGGGACAAGAGATCTTTTTAACTGTTATAATAGTAACAATCTGATCACAGTTCATCTATCAAGGGTTTAGAAATGAAGGGCCTACAGCACTGAATCAAAAGATTATCTATTTGTGGGAGGACATATTTTCCATTGAATGTACTTCAGTCTGTGTATGGTGTTCAGGCTACCATGTAGATCCACTTGTTGATACCAAATTATTTAAATTTTGAATGGGGAGAAATGTCTTAGAGTCTTGACATTAAGGTATCTTTTTAATAGCCCCCCTCCCCAATTTACTAATTGACCCATTTCCAAATAATAACAACATTTGACCAGTTTGTTGCAGACAATTCTTGAAAACATAGTGAGAAAAAGAGAAATTGCTTTAAATGAGCAATTTCTCCTTTTCACACAATATTTTCTGACCTATCAATAGATTATTTTTCACATTTTCATCACATTTTGAAATGTCGTCTGCAAACTCTTTCAATTTGGTACATTCGAAAATTTAATGTTTGGTAAAGGGTTAAGTAAAAAAAAAAAGCAAACAACAGGATGCAATTACCAAAAGTGAAAACATAAATACTTGTTGGAAACCATAGAGACAAAAGCAGTTGCATATAAAGAGTAGATTTTATCTTGCAAGCAGTCATTTCAAATCCCCATCTGAAGGAAGTATTCTTGTTGCCCTTACCTGTGATATAAAAACTTTGAATACATGTTCCTCCTCTGTAAGCTATTTCTTCGCTTACTCTGCCTAGGTACACACTTCATCTGAAAAAAAAAAAAAGACCCAAAACAATCAGTATTAATTATAGGAATGAAAGTTGTCGTGCATGTCCTTTTGGACACACATCTTTTGAAACTATGTGTCCAAGGGTAAAACTATGCGTCCGAGTACCAATGATCGAAGCTATAAGATCGTGTCAAATAGTATAACACTTGTTATTAATGATAACCTTAGCTTAAATGACTCAAAACAATGCAGATTTGGTAGAAAGAAAGCATGAGACAGCATGCTTTATGATGTTTACTACAATGTAAACATTACTTGCGCTGATGAGAATGCTTCCTGCTGGACACATATCTTTTGAAATGATGTGTCACCAGCAATTTTTATGTGTACATGTATATGACGCAGGACGCAGAGGTAAAATTATCACTGAACAATATGAATCAAAATGTTTTCCAACTTTCAGCTCTGGAGAGAATCAAGTCCTTAATATTAGTATTGGTGTGCGTTAACTTAGTTTTCAAATAACTTGATTACTTTCTCTTGATAGAAAAAAGTTGTAATCACAAAATAATCCTTGGCCAAATCTGATCTGATTCCATTCATTAACAGGAAGTTAAAAGCAACGATAGATTCTTGGGTCATGTTTGAGCCTCAACTTGAAATACCTCTTATCATTTGTTCCATAACAAATAGACCATTTTCCTCATATCGGATCTTGTAGATAGTCAACTTGAAAGGATAAAAAGGATAACAACTAGGAAGTATATAAAATATTTTCACTTTTGAAAACAGTCAAAAATAACTTTATGAGCAAGGGAGAAAAGGAGAGATTGATTGACCAGATGATTTCTGATTTTGTCACAGTAATTATTCTATCTTTTTGCTGCATGTCAAAACAAGCATACATGTAGAAGCAGATTAATGATTAGATTTTCCTACCTTTGCATGAAGATCTTGCTGCACACAGTCATAATAGAATTGTCGCAGCCACGCCCACTCTACCTGGAAGGGAGGAAATATTTCATTTCAAAGGGAGGCATTAAATTACAAAGATAGCTTCAGCCATTTTCAAATAGAATAAATATAGTTTAGCCTTACCACATATACATATTTGTGTTTCAATACAATTTAGATAAATTTTAATTTATCTTATATTATCCATGTTTTACCTTAAAGTGAAATATAGGCCCAACATGGACTGGTCCAGTTATATTTGTTAAGATGAACTTTTATATGCATATGTGCATAACACAATGTCACTTTAGTATAAAATTTAAATACTTACAGAGATACATATAGAAAACAAAAATCTAACATATGTTTACCAATCTGTGTAAAGTTTGATGATAAACTACCAAACACAAGGTTTTCTAGCATTCAAATTAGTGTTTATTTTTAAGCTTCATCTCATCATCTTCATTAATGGCTAGCAGTCCTCAATGGACTACAATGTTATAATTCCATTCAAAACTGAACACTTTCTTTCCTTTTACACAATAAAGGTTTTATCAAAAACCAGTGCACTAGGAGACACATTAGGTGAAGAATAATCTGAATGTTTGAGTAACCTGCTCTGTACGTAGGAGATGCTTGTGAATGTCAAACTCATCCAGAATCAGCGTCCGTCCAACACGATGAACCATCATACTGATGTGAGACTTCTCAAACGGGATCTTTAATAACTTCTTTATATTCTGTAAAACAAGAAGATGATTAACACTGAGAGATTTCAAACAGAATCTTAAGTAACTTCATAATACTGTTATGATACAAAGCAAAGAGATGTCTCAAAAAGAATTAAATCTGATCAGTGCTGTCTATCAATCTATAACTGCATGTTCTCAAAATCAATTTGTTAGCCTCTAAAGCACTCACTTTCCAGAAAACTTCTGAGAAAGTCCCATGTTGGGAAATGGGTAATTGAGCTTTTAAGTAAACATGTTTAAAAAATTTAAGATCGAGAACTTTGTTTCAATATGATGAAGGCACACTATAACTGTATCTAACATTTTAGACTTTGTCAAATGACTTCAAATCATAAAAAATTACAAAGAAATATGTCAAATCACTTCAAAATAATAAAAATGTCCAAACAATAATTGAGTTTACCAATGCATGAGAAATCACATCCACTTCTCCAGCGAGGTCCGGAGAATTATGGGCCATATCTATGCTGCAAGATAACATATTAAAACACATAAGTCAAACATCTACTAGATCATTTAGAAAGCCATTTATGTCATAAATATACTGTTTCTGATACACCACATTGAAAGCCTTGAAGGCAGATTAAAATCAATTGTTGACACAATAGATTTCCTAGCCTAGTTCTGGTAGATAAAGCTCAAGGATGAGTTAAATATATGGATTAATATATGAGTCTGCTTGATAAGTTATCTTGACCTTTACATTTAGTTTAAAAAACAATTTCTTCCCCCAGCTCATTCTCTTACCTTTCGCAAATATTTTGATATCTCACTGTGAGACGTCATATTGGCCAAAATATCTTAATTCTCCTTAGTCTTTTAGTTGTCTTGTTCATTTGTTAATTGTTAAGAATCTGATGGAAGATTGTCAGGTTAAATCTTCAAATAGGTTTACTTATAAATAAAAAGAGTCTTTATCATTATCATCATTTGGAAGCATCTACTCTTTTCAGGTTGTATTTTGTTACTCGTCTTTATTGAGAGCAACAGCAAATTACAAAATAGAATCTTCTTTCTTGATAATTGGTAGAAATAGAATCACCAAAGTGAAGAGTCAATGAGAATGTGGTTTAATACAACATATTCTGATGGTTTGAATTAGGCCCTTTGTCAAAATCCAGTATATTAAATTAAGAATTATTTCTTTTCTTACCTTAAGAACTGTGAGAGGCTTGCAGCATTTCTCCAAGTCAAATTCTTCACATGTTGCTCCAGTTTTGATGAACTTCTGAGCCAGTTTGACGGCGGTATGTTCAGATTTGTGTTTGTCTGCAGTTGTAGGCGAGAGAAGTCTGTACAGAAGTGGACAGTCCCATGTTTAACCTCTGCAACAGATTTTACCTCGGAAGGTCCTGATTTGGAGGGTACTATGGCTTTATCCATATCACTGCCCATTGGGACTATTTCTTGTCTTGCCTGTAAAATTATCATGAATGGCATGCAATAAATAGAATCCAAGATCAATGATGCACAGATTCCCATTTTGTCAAAGTGTAACAAACCAAGCAAATGAACCTCTCAAAGACACAGATACATCCGATCAGTGAAAAACACTGTCGTACACTGAGCAGTTGTGTTGTCTATATATATACCAGCATGTTCTCTTAAACAATGCATTAGATTCCTAATTTGCATGAACGTTCACAAACGTTACATAACTCCCACTTCCAAGAAGACTCTTCCTGAGTCTTGGCCCTTGGGAAATACGTGGGGAAGGCAACTCTGATAGTAGGAGTAGTCTTAATCCCACTGCTGCCACCAATGTAACAAACCGAGCAAATGAACCTCTCAAAGACACAGACACATCGGATCAGTGAAAAACACTGTCATACACTGAGCGGTTGTGTTGTCTATATGTATACCAAGATGTTCTCTTAAACAATGCATTAGATTCCTAATTTGCATAAACGTTTACAAACGTTACAAAAGTATCTAAATATAACTATAGTTTATCATATTTGTTTTACGTCAATTGTGAAGGAAGCTTAATGCTTGTTCAAAGCCGCTTTCGATGACTGCATGCTTCATGGATACTTATCCAGAACTCACGCAGATTTTTGGGTTTGTCACAGAGATTTTCACCTCGCCTAACAGGATTCGAAACCAGGACCCTCCATACAAGAGGTCGACGCTCTACCTCTGCGCCAATGGCACCCACTTCTATGGATTTGCTTCCCCAAAATGTATTTTTCTAACTGATTCAAATTACTTCTTCAAGCTGGAATGCTACTCATCACCCACTTATAATTAAATTATTCCATGGAACAGGCTTCTCTTCCTCTCAATCAACTTCTGACCATTTAACGACCATATTGTAATACTAATCTCATAAATATGCAGTTAATATACATTGAATTCAGATAAAATCATTGTGACATTGTGGAAAATCGTATTTAATTAGGTATTCAGATACCTGGCAATCAGCGTTTCACAATATTTCAGAAAATCGTCTGCATTGACATACAATATTCAGTTGTAAATGACTATGTGTCTTCCTTCTTAGAATTGTGATAAGATGGAACGATCAATACCTTTTCGTCATCCTTTTCCATAACGCTTAACGGTATCGAAAGAATTCACAATAATCAATGATTGTATTTTCTTTAATGATGCTCGAATTTTCTGGTTGTTTCCATTTAATAACAAAGTTTTCAGTTAGAGTGACATCCCTTGGAAAGGCCTGGGCTAAATCCTAAAAAGGACCGAAAGAACATATTCGTTATTTTCTTTTTTATTCTCATTATCATGTTCGCTCCGTCTCCTTAACATGGGTTATGTTACCTCTTTGAATTCATCATAATATTAGGTATTTGAAACCAATTTTATTTCACATTTTAATGTCAAATAGCAAAAAGAATATTTGGATAGAACAAGGGAAATAACTCGAACAATATTCGGTTTGCATATCTACATGGTTTATCTTTCTTACAATATCTAATGCCTCTTTAGTCGCCTTGGATCTATGATGTAAGCTGGCCATCCTCCTGTCTCGCAAAGTTTTGACCGATATATTTACTCATAAACGCAAATATTGAGAGAAAAGAGTTTACCAGAAAATCACTGACTTGATTGTGAATCACACCTGAGATATATGCATTCCACTTATCTCTCAACGTAGGCATATATCTAATTTGTATTTATAATTTTTACAAAATAACCTTTGAGATTCAATGCTTACGGTTCAAGAAGCCCAAGCTAACTTATTAGAGAGATGCTACAAGTCACAGAAAGGGCAAATTGCTAATTGAATGTCTGACAAGAACAGTCAATTGTTTAGTCCTCTGCTTTTCAAAACCTTAAATATCTGCTTATTTTTTTTAGCAAATATACCCAGTGTAGCAAACGAATAAGATCACAGGGCAGCCGCCAATTTTCTTTGCGACAGGCCTGAATCTAACCTTTTTGGATAAGTATGATTTCCGGTTCAAGCACTATAAGGGTTAATTCGTTATCTATATTAAATAGAAGATTTAGAATTAAGATTTAGATTTAGAAGTAGTTATATCATTGTGCAGAGAGCAATCATATCCTTGCCAAAGATGCACACATTTCTTTCCAGGTCATCAAATGATAAATGAAAGCTATTGGCCAGTCGACAAAACCCCGCAAAAATGTTTTTCAGAGTTTATATAAAAATGCGAGAGTTCAATGCGAGACCATGGTAAGTCAATAACTTTGTGAAGGACTCATTGGTCTTTCACCGAAGCATCGATTTTGCTTCGCTTGGCGATTTGCCAATTCATCAGTGATGATAAATATATATATGTTCTTCTTCTTCTTCTTCAAGTAATGTGAATGACCGCAACAAGGCAGGTATAGCCACACAGTTGTGTATCTTACACGGTGATGGAGGGTCACCGATGCCAAATTAAATCTAAAAACTTAAAAACAGGATAATATCTGTCTAATTAACATGACGGCAGCGATCCCAGACTTTAATGCTTCCAAGCTTGGTGCTGTGGCTCGGCTGACTGGCAGGCTGTTCCAGATGATGACTGCAGATGGGAAGAATGAGTCATTCATTATCTTGGTTCTACAACTTGGTGATACACACTTCTTATTGTGGCCTCGTTTGTAGCGCCTTGTTTGACTATATTTGACGGCATGGTAATGTCAACAAGCTTGATATGCCTTATTGAAATCGCCATCCCCTAACTTAAAAATCTCATTTTACTGGTTCCTCTTCTAGTATATTAAGGGAGAATACCCATAATACACCATATTGATTTTATTTTCTCGTCGAATCACTTCGGTCGTTCTCGGTATACATCCGTCGGGACCGGAACTATTCACACTAAACCGAATAGTTCCGGTCCGATCGACGTACAAAGGAATGACTAAACGTTGCAAAGAATATTAGGCAAGTCTGGGTTTCAAATTGGGACTTCTGTACAGCGAGACGGACTTGTTACCGATCGAGGTATTGGGGATTGAGCATATCGACAACGGTATGCAAAATTAAGAGTAGGACACGTGCCATTTATTTTTATTTTTTATTTATAAGCTTCAAATAAATATATCACAGACTTTTGAAATGCTCAGGAAATAAAATCGCAGGGTAATACTTAAACCAAAGCATAACGAAAATTCCTTGAACAACAACAACGACATCAATATCAACAACAACAACACATGTATAACAACAACTTGGGACATAAACGAACAAATCAAAAACAGATGCAATTAGGCTGTTATTCTGTTGGATATATTTCACAACTTAATGAGGTAGGGGTTTTTATTTACTTTACTAAGTCTCACATTGCGATAATGTAAGGTTGCGATGCTCGGTCCATAATGAGCCGAGATAACGCCCCAGGCTCATCTACCCACAGAGGCGGTTTAAATCTTGCTGGAACCAATGTTAACCAGTAAGCCTGAAAGCCGTGTGACTTCTTTGATAGTCAAACTATATGTAATATCCGGTCGGGGATTCGAACTCTCGTCTAGAGGAGCATAAGAATTTAGAACTCGGTACTTTATCCATTCAATCTACGAGAGCCAAAGGGGTCGTGAAATACATCTGACAGAGTAATAGCACATTTCTTTGTAAATATTTGAAAAAGGATGTGATGGAATAAATAACGTGACTGAGGCGACAAACAAATAAATCTTCATCATGAAAAATATTTATCTTTTCTATTGCAACGGTGCACGTATACAATACTAGCTATGGTGCTTTAAGAATACCCATAACCCGCCATTTTGAAACATTTTCTTTCGTCGGACTGTTTCGGTCGTTCTCGGCATACATCGATCAGGATCGGAACTATTCGGTCTAATACAAATAGTTCAAGCTCAATCGGAACTACTCGGGTATTTCCGTGAGCTGTGAAATACACCTCGGATATAATTGTAGGGTTACAATTTTTCGGGTAAATCGGCATCCGCCAATTAACACCTTTTCTAAGCGTGCAAGTTAAGTAGTTCAATGTGTATGGAAGGGTTGGACATCCTTTTAAGTAATCTTTTTATCAGTAACTCATACCAAATGGCAAAATTGTTGTTGTGACATGTTAAGTTGTTTTCTCAATCAAATTTAAAGACTTTTTATATTTCACATCTAAGATCTATTTTTAAACACGAAAGTGAAGTGACGTCATTCTGCTGGGAACCAATATGGCGTCATCCCTATTATTTCAGAGGTGTTTTCATTTGATAAACCCGATGTGTTCAGATTGGTTCAAGCTCAGACCGATGTATACCGAGAACGACCGAAGTAACGCGACGAAACGATTTGCCTCAAACTGGCGCATTATGGATAATCTACCTTAAGACGGTCAAAATTAAAAGCATGTACAACGACCATTAAAGACATGAATATCCTAATTGTAATTGTGATATTAGTTAAAAAGATAAGTGACCAAAAAGAGAAATTAATCATTATTAATTGTCTAATATGGATGCGAGCAAAACACTTAGTTTATTTGCAATTCATAGTTCTAAACGCCTCGTTAACCAGTAAAAAAAAAGATGGCAGACGCCTTAATCACCCAGTGTTATTTGCTCAGATGACGTAAAAATGAACGAATGGATACAGATGGAACAAATGTTGAATGTTTGCTTTATGGCGCCAAATATACCAACCATTACATTGTGCAGTGGATAAGCCAGATCGAGGTTTCCAATCGCCGTGGTATAGCGTGTCTTCGTAGGATTTTAGCCAAGTCTCGGCACACAAAAACCCTACTACAGTGCCGCACATGATCAGCCTATGTGAAATACTATTTTGCAAAGACTTATCCGGGGTGACACTTTATACCTCTGTTTTACCCTTAAAATGCTGGGTAATTTTCTGAAAATAGGTTTTTGTGTCGTCTGTTTTCCAAATTCTTTAAACATCCGTTTAATTTTGATGAGAAACGATACTCAAAGAAGCAAACAGGTTAGATCACAGGCAAGCTGCCAATCATATTGGCGACTGGCCTGGATCTACTCTGTTTGCCTAATTATGTAGTCGGTTCCAGCACTATAAGGGTTGAAGATTTTTATCTTTAACCGTGCATGCTCAAGTAACGACCGGTTGTTGCCCGAGTTGAAGGCATGAGTAGATCATATGCGGAATGGCGATCTATAGAGTACGATAGGTGACCAAGGCAATTTCTGACACAGTATAATTCTGATAATCCAACCAGTAATCTTCACTACAACGATGTAATTCGAGCATGGATCCTCCAGATATCTATCATTTCGTAACATAGGTTAATAGCATATAACTAACGGATAAAATGTACCCTGGTATGACACCATGCATTTATCGCCCACTGTTGTTTTCAATTTGGATCAGACCAGAAATTCCATCACGGGCATAATATCATTATCAGCTAACAGTATGATATATTTATCACCTTTAGCGTCGCAAACTGTAATGAGCAAGACTAGAGATGTCGCAAAGTATATCGAGGGATCAGGGGCCCGTTTTACTAAACAACTTACGGAAAATGTTTGCGTAAGTCATAATTGATTAACATGGATAATATCTTCAATGAAAGTACAATATTGCAATGTGACACGTCATTGGAAGCGTCTCGGAGAGACGATTCCAATGATGTGTTACTTTGCAATATTGCTTTGCCAAATATTGAAATAAAAGGACTTTTTGTTTTAGACTTACGCAAATCTTAAGCGTAAACTGTTTAGTAAAACGGGCCCCAGTGCAATATTCATAGTCAGTGCTTCACATTTGTTAAGCACTGACTTTAGTCTTGCACTGAATCCTCGACAGGCTACCTTTGTCCCTGGCAAGACGTGTACCACGCTGCCTTGGCATTAATTCAGTCAATATTTCAGATAATGCAGAAATCATTGTGCCGTATATAGACGCCAAGAAGGTGTTTGTTTATCCATAATCATGTAATAGGTGCTACGTATAAGACGAAAATACGATGGATATTTTTCTTAGACGACATCGACAAATAAATGAGGATGATACGAACACATGTGATCGATAACGATGCGAAAACATCACAGCGATGGAATTCTTAAAAAATATGAAACAATATGATCATCTTCAAATAAATCAAATAAGAAGCGAGACAAAACAAAGATAAAAAATGACCTAAGATATATATATTGCAAGTACTGGCCTAAGATGCTGCGTAGTGATTTAGCCTTATTACTATGACAACATAAAATAATAAATAATAAATACACGTATACTGTGAATAAATAGTTTGTACGTCTTAAATAATGTATCAGATCTGGATATTTTGAATAAAGTTGACGTCACCGGGATGGGTAAACGAAGATATCTCGTTCAATCGTTAGTCGAGCACAAATTAGTTCTAATCGCAACCAACATATAATTCTGTAGCCTGGGGTTCTGACCCGTATACCACGCACTAGGTGCTGATCAAACTGGTCCCCCGCTGTCTACAAGCTCCATTATGTTCCGCAGGGTAGATGGCAGAATGGTTCCCAGTCAATATACGGATTGACCAGGACTCCATGCTAACAATTCTACTTCGAAACCGGACCAACCATGTTTTTTTAAAACGGTCATTGCGATTGTTTTCTCTCTTTACGTTGGGTCATACTCAAGCCAAGTTTTAAAATCTTTGAACAAAATAAAATTGATGACACAGGTACGCTTCAAATGACATGCAAACAGCTCAGCTCATGACATGGTCTCTGACAAGTGCTTTCAATTTGGACCAGTTATATACACACCATCTGAAGGATTTGGTTTACTCTTCTTAAATAAAAAAAAAAAGAATAAGAGGTGGGATAATCTTGCTCCTCGAAAAGCAACCGTACACAATATTTAAATAATGATAGCCCCGTAGTCCGTACTATAAAGACGCTTTTCTTAAAATAGCCTTTACCGATTCTCAGACGTTCTCGTCTCTCTGGCAACGAGTCTGACATTGACGCCATCTTGCGGAAAAATCGTAGCACCTTCGATGATCTTTAACTTGGACCCCAACTTCGCGCCGGGAACCACTGTGAAGTTTTTAAGCAGACGAACCATCGTCATTTTGCCCTCGAGCTGGGCCAGACGAAGGCCGACACAGGTTCGTGGACCGCTACCAAACGGCATCCATGACATTGGGTGTCTCGTGGATTTCGCTTCCGGTGAAAACCTGAAAAACACAAAATGGCGGATTGTTATTAAAAACGTAAGGCTTTTTTTTTGGAACGTCTTGTTTTATGAGCAGAGTTTAAACACCGTTTGACAGTTACAGTTCTGGAACTGACTTCATGCTTATTCTAACAGGTTGGATCACAGGCCAGCCGCCAAGTTATTGGCCACTGACCTTTGACCTTACCTGTTTGCTACTCTGAGCATCATTTCTCGCCAAAATTAAGCAGATGTTTAACGTTTTCGAAAGCAGACAAATACAAAAATATGTTTTTAGAAAATTACCAAGCATACGCAAAGTAGCAAACAGGTTTGATCACAGGCCAGCCTCCAATTTACTTGGCGTCTGGCCTGGGTCCAAAATGTTTGCATAACTATGAAGTCGTTTTCAGCACGATAAGGGCTAAGGGAAATGCTCATTTTAAGTAGATGTTCCTTGATCACAGCGGTAATTGTTCGGTTTTTCGATTTTGACATGAGGACAAATCCATTGTAGTGTGAAACACTTAACTCATAAATACCGGTTTTCCAATACCTTTCATAGACTATCTAGGAAATCATTGTCACCATAAAGATGTTTTTCATGGTACAAACCTTATCTCATTTTTGCTATGTTGTTTTTTACCAGACATTACAAACAATCACGCCTGAAAGTTTGTATTTGTTTTATGTTTTCTTTTTTATTTGGAAATGGTCTCAAAGATTCAATAAAAGGAAAAAGGTTGAGGCATTGTCATCTAAAAATAACGCACGAATTATTTTGCTTGATCGGGTTTTAAGTGAGAGCGACTGTTCAATGACAGCGAATAGCCAGCCTATTAAAATAAGTAAATAATGATTGATATATAATAATATCAGATAAATCGATGTCTCATAAAACCGGTCTTAATGTGTTTGATAGTTTGATAACGGACATGGGTTGTTCCGGAATGCAGTCACTCCTTATAAAACGAGTTTTGTAAGCGAACTTGTCTGAGATTGAGATTCTAAACAATGCGTCTCTAATATGACCTAATATGGTAGCATCTAAAAACAATGTAATAATAAACAATCACGTCTGTCCAAGAAGATAACTTAAAAAAAGGATGCATACAGACTTTACGGACGTTATTATTTTGCAGAAAGACCGAAACTAAAGTGACTATCGAGATATTGTATTAAAAAGACAATTTCAAACTCATCGTTCTGCACAAAAACGGTAATTCAATAATTCAATAGTGTCATGTATATAAAAGTTTGAACGTACCCACTGAGGTATAATGGGACATGGGTTGAACAACGCATTGGCTCACCGTTTAACCGATATTCATGATGTTTGTGAACCAAGGTCAAAGTTCTTTCATATCGACAAATTAATGTGTTTAGATCATTTCAACATGATAATTCACAGTTTGTCATAAAAACCAACATCGCCTTTCTGTATAACGTTGGGTATACAATACAACGCTTGTATACCAGACGTCGCAGCCGAAAAAGAATCTCGCGGGAAAAATCTGAGTTTCATAAATCCACCTCTTATGCTTTTTTGTATCACCCGCTTTGTAGAAACCGATTACCATTATAATTCGAATATCACAAAAGAATACTGATTTAAAAGAGATAAGAGTACATCTTTAATATATAGGTGTTTAATATTTTGAATAAGTCGTGGCACTTTTTCAGGACAACACTTTCCTCCGATCATGACTGGTGCACGTCTTCTCTTTACCATTAGGATGCGGGGTGATTTTCTAAAATGATTTCTTGAGTCGTCTGCTTTTTAAAACCATAAACATCTGCTTAGTTTTGTTAAAGAAAGATACTCAGAGTAGCAAACAGGTTAGATCACAGGCCAGTCGCCAATTTACTTTGCCTGGATACAACCTGTTTGCATAGCCATGAAGTCGGTTCCATCATTATAAGGGTTAAATTTGAAACAACAATTTTCGTCTGCATTACGGAGACTTTGGGGTCCCAACAAAGACAACTTTTGGCAACGTTTGCAATTGTGTTCTGGCAAAGACCTAATAAACATGTTCTTGGTAACGTTGAAAGTATATCTATGACCGGATGTTGTTATTGTAGGAAATGGGTTGGTACAAAGCTCTTGAATAAGTACCATGTCGTCGCAGTAAAATAGAAAATAAAATCCATTGAAATGCGTTAGATTTCATCCAAATGAAAAACAACAACCGGAAACATAATCATATCATAGATATCAAATAAAAATCTATTGGAGGCGGCTGAGATCGCACTGAATCAGTCCCTATGGTAAAATCGGTACCGATTTGTACCCATATCTCAGTGATACAAAAGTACATAGATGATCCTTCCTCGTGACTACTCTCGCATGGAAAGGGTTGTTGACACGCAGACCCCCATGGTTGACTTATATACAACCGCTCTTTTGTTAAAAAAATATTCTGATATATACAGAGATGATTGAACAATCGACGCGGTCTTTATAATAGCATGGTGACCCTTTTGCTTAGACAAACTTTTATAACAATAAAATATTCGAAAAGAAAAGACAGAAATGATTAAATAATGCATGAAAAGGAACTTTTCGTATGATAGTGTCACAAATCTGTGTATTGTCCTCGATATAAAACGTGTGATTGATCTTGACAAGCAAATTCTTAATACGTCACAGTGATTTCATACGCACAACTGCTGCAAAGAAATGGAGAGACGTCTTGATTGTGGAATTGGGTTACGAAGGATGTGTACACTGAAATAGCTTTTCAGATTCAATGACATAGTTTATGGCTTTTAAAAATCTAGCTCAATGTCGTAAATTTGACGGTTTGTCAGATTTTTATAAAGAGTCTTGTTAAAAGGAGACTGGGAAAGATTTGCGTCTTTAAAACTTCAGCAATCAGGCTCAAGACCCCCATGGCGTGAAACGTCAATCAATTGTCAATATTGGGATCGATAATAGCATTACGTATTATCAAAAGTGTGGTAAAAAGACATTTTATGTGCGTAACAGGACACTTGGGCCTAGTACACGTGAACGAATAAGACTAAGATTCATTGTCATAATGATTAGTAGAATGTATTATCATACGGAGTGGGTTTTCTCTTTCTATAGCTGTTTCTTACGGTCCCATCAAATCGTTATCTTTCAAAGTCGTGTTAAAATAATGGACGCTTCATTAATGCATTCATTTCATTCGATATAACGTTCGTTCATTTTTTCAAGCATTTATTGTGTCTTCTTTTTTTCTTTGATTCATTTGTTCGATCAATTATGCATATACGTTAGTATAAACCGCCCATACTATTTTTCCTTCACCCATTCGTTCATTTAAACGATCATTCATTAATGACGGTTTCTGACCACAGTTTACATAACATTTCTTCCAAATATCCAAGCTACGTACATGTTTATCGGTAAACAAAGAATAAGTTCATTGTCGAAAACGGAGGGTTGGAATCAAGAACAAACATTTCTTTATCATAAACTTCTAAATATTATGATTACTTCTGCAAAGTTTACCATTAGTTGTTGTTTTGGTATAAATCTTAGAATGCTGGGTAATTTTCTAAAAACAGACTTTTGTGCCGTCTGCTTTTCAAACCCTTAAATATCTGCTTGAATTTGTTAAGGAAATATACACAGACTAGCAAACTCGTTAGAATACAGACCAGCCGCCAAATTATTTGGTGGCTGGTCTGGATCTAACCTGTTTGCATAAGCATGAAGCCCGTTCGAGAAGTTTAAGGGTTAAAGAGATGGGATAAATATCTAATTCGATAATAAGTTTACAGTCTTTTCATGCGTGTTTGAAATAACTCAAAACCTATTCAAATAACAAAAATACAATACAGTAATTGTAAGCTAATTTGCCGTCAGTATCTTATTACAACCGATTATTCGATCCTGTTTATTGTCGAAGACAATTTAAGTGTTTAGCGTCATTAAATTGAAATCGACATGAACAATTACTTGATATTTCTTAAGTTTCATGAATCATTTGCTCCTTTCCCTTATATAGTTTAACGAAGCGAACAAGAGGAACACACAAAACCATAATTATATTCGATCAGTGAAAAATGCGATTAGGCACAGATCCCGTGTACTGTCTTCGAATATAACCACCTGTACTCTATACCAAGATTTATTTTAATTGCTCCTACAAAGCAATTGATCCTTTCGCCACAATATTACTACCATGTATCACAGAAAACATACATTTTCTTGATATGTTTTGAGTTTGTAAAAGCTTTGGACCAGTCTTTCATGAGGAAATGGGTACACACTTTTTCTTTCATCATAAACGAACAAACTACAACATCTACTATAGACGAATGTTCAAAACAGCGTGCGAGCCGGGTCGTAGAAATTGCCAATTGAAAGCAATTCAGATTGTGTCTCATTGTTACCTATTCTAGCAAGTTTGAAAAAAGTCGGTGAAAAAATTAAAGATGATTTAAATCTTTAGGTCGACTGATATTATGTTAAACAATATTATGCTTCTCGACAATACAATATCAAACCTGTCACCAAAATCACCGAATGTTTTGGAGGGTTATAGATTAAATAATCACTGCGTTTTGTAAATATTTACCATCTAGCACTGCCTATTGATCGACTTACAGAAAACGTTTGTAAAGCTATTTTCATAGGGTCGTACATTTGTTTATTGTATGCGCAAATCATATCTTAGGTGCGAACAAAAACAAACAAACGAACTGTACTTAAATGGCGACTAAATCTTGAACTATCCCAAACTCAGCAAAATTAGATGAAGTCCTTGTCTATCAATGCAAGTTAATTATCACTCTCTCACTCAGTAGTAAGCCCAGCTCTGGCTACACGGACCAAAAGTTCAAAACCCTGGCTCATTTATTTTTTGTTTCATTCTGTAACGTATTGCTGTCTTTGGTATGCTTTTATTTCTACAGGTCTATCATAGCTAGCGCTAGCAAAATCGGTTCCAACATTCCAAATTAAAAATGAGAGAGAGAGGGAGAGATTGAGAGAGATTAAAATCTTTAATGATACAGTAAATCCTGTTTTGAGCGACCATAACAGGAGGCAGAGCTGCTTTATATAAGACAACACACGGCTTCTTACGGTCGCCAGTTGAGCTTCTTGAACGACTGACGGGGTGTGTGTTTTGAAAGCCTTAATCTAAATATTTTTCCGTAACCTGTTTAAGACTGGTCGCGTAGAACAAGATTTACTTACAACAAAGAAAATGTGCAGAACTTTGCCGAAAACCTTGACGAATAAATGATCACTTCACCTTGCAGACCCAAGGTTGCTATCCTCATGTCTGAAGGTGACACGCATTTATATTATTATACTCGTTATGGTTTTCATTGCACCGAAACCTCCTACGTACCTTAAAGGATCGAACTTGTCCGGGTCGTTCCCCCAGGTCTGTGTGTCGTAGTGTAGCTGCCAGACGTTCGCCTGTATTATCATAGGAGGTGCTATGTCGTAGTCTAAAACCTTCACCGGCTTCATACACTGTCGGGCAATCACACTGGAATAACATAACATTACATAACATGAGATAATACAATATAACACAACATAACATAAAATATCATAACACAACATAACAGAAAAAAATGCTGGAACAGCATCTTACTTTATGTGATTCAGATGATACGACTGTTAGTTGAATTGAATCAAGTGATAACTGTTTTTGTTTTGATAAAAAATACAGTATTTGATTCGATAAAGAACACTGTATTTGAGTTGATAATGAATACTGTATTTGAGTTGATAAAGAATACCGTATTTGAGTTGATAGAGAATACTGCATTTGAGTTGATAAAGAATACTGCATTTGAGTTGATAAAGAATAATGTATTTGAGTTGATAAAGAATACTGCATTTGAGTTGATAAAGAATAATGTATTTGAGTTGATAAAGAATACTGTATTTAAGTTGATAAAGAATACTGCATTTGAGTTGATAAAGAATACTGTAATTGAGTTGATAAAGAATACTGTATTTGAGTTGATAAAGAATATTGTAATTGAGTTGATAAAGAATACTGCATTTAAGTTGATAAAGAATACTGTATTTGAGTTGATAAAGAATATTGTATTTGAGTTGATAAAGAATACTGCATTTAAGTTGATAAAGAATACTGCATTTGAGTTGATAAAGAATACTGTATTTGAGGTGAAAAAGAATACTGTATTTGAGTTGATAAAGAATACTGCATTTAAGTTGATAAAGAATACTGCATTTGAGTTGATAGAGAATACTGTAATTGAGTTGATAAAGAATACTGTATCTTAGTTGATAAAGAATATTGTATTTGATTTGATCAAGAATACTGTATCTTAGTTGATAAAGAATTCTGTATTTGATTTGATAAAGAATACTGTACTGTATCTTAGTTGATAAAGAATTCTGTATTTGATTTGATAAAGAATACTGTATTTGATTTGATAAAGAATACTGTATTTGAGTTGAGAGCAAAATACCGCTGGATATTTCATTGTCCGAGTTGTCAAATCAAGGTTTGAGGGGCAGATGTAATTCAACAAACATTGACTTACGTGGATGCTAACGGATACTTCCGCAAAATTTCACACCAGACCATGTCGAGATATTCCATCTTCATGACGCTATCGTACTCCACCACGTCCGTCCTATCGGGGAAGTAACTGTCGATTTCCTCCTGCAGGACCCCCTGGACCTCCTGGTTCATGGCCAACTCGTACATGGCGTAGGCGAGAGTGGTGCTAGTGGTTTCGTACCCGGACAACAGGAACAATAGGCACTGCGACGACAGCTCCTGTAGGAGGGTGGGGAGACGGGTTACATAGGGACGACAACTCCGTGCATATGTCAATAATGTTAAAGTTAGTAAACTCATTCTGATTCTGTTTATCAACTTGGGAAGCATAACCTGTCTTTTATGTCGTGCATTTATTTATTGTTAAGTAGTTTTATGTATGAATAAATTAATAAATGAAAATTAATAGATCAATGCACAAACATGTATATGAATGAATGAGCTTGTTAATTCGTTCATTCATAATGTATTTGTTTATTCTATTCTATCGTAAATTGATTGATCGACTTAATGATTTTTTACTTTTTAGATTACGCTTTCTTTCCCAAGAAAAGTTTGGTACAATAATTGCATAATATATAATACTACAAATGTATTTTTTTCATAGAAGATGATCTGTTGGCCATAATGATGCAGTGGTGAAGTATCAGCTTCTGGTACCGAGGGTCTCGAATTCGATTCCCGTTAGCGGCGCAAACACCGGTTATGTTTCCAAGAAGCAAAATCGACAGTAATGAATCTAAGTTAGAAGGTGTCTCACAATCGATGTAAAATGAATAATTATAAATCAATTGATCAGCTCATAATATAAAAGTGCTCCATAATAGTTTCTTAATTATAAACTGGGGTCCCGAATGGCACATTGGTCAAGGTATTGGTCTTAGACTTCGGGGTCGTAAGTTAGAGCCAAACTGGAACCTCTTGTCTCTTGGGGCTGACATTTTCTATACTATTCTATGCTACATTCGTGGATGGAGAATATCTTACCTGGGAGGAGAGAGATTTGTTTAATGGCATTACTTTCTCTTCCCTCTCGTAAAGGTCATCCGAGTCGTTTCTTTCCGGATCGTATTCGGAATTTAAAAACATCTCCAGCAGATCGTATTTTTCCCGCTAAAAAGGAAGAGAGAATCGGAGATAAAATAATGTGAACTTTGAATGCCTATTTTAATATATTATATAGTGAGGAGGACGACAATGAAACCCATTCAAATCAGTAAAGCAGGTGCTCGTTTCATTAACGGAACTGCGAATTTGACTCTTATGTCAAAATTTCTCTCTTTCATTTTAAGCCAAGTAAATTTGGTGGCTGGCTTGTGATCTAACCAGTTTGCTTCTCTTAGTATCCTTCCCCGTCAAAATTAAGCAAATGTTTAAGGTTTTTGAAAAGCAGACGACACAAAACATCTATTTCTTAGAAAATTACCCAGCATTCTAATAACGTCGTAAAGAACAATGCTTGAGTAGGAATCATGAAACCAGGACTCATGTACTCCACATCGGAATTTCCACCGTGTACGCAAATAGTAAAAGGATATCAAGCAGCACAATGTCGTGAATAAAACATCGTTTTAATTTCTTTATTATTGCTTCATAAATGTTTGTGCTGCGATAACAAGAGCCCAATGAAAAATATATATTACGAAAAATATTTATTAGATTCATTTATGTACCATTTTGCATCATTTGAAAACACGAGACAGGTGATACATCTGTAAGATTAACGAATTAATGCGACTGAAAACGGCTCTCGAAACAAATGTGTCTAAATGTCAACATGTCCTCCCTCAGCGTACTTCATTGGCACTAAGCTGGTTGTCACCCACGCAATCGCAACACAGGATAATCACTTAAGCATGAACTATTGCCAATATCTCCTCTATTCAGCTTGAGTGCCGCATATTATTTAATTAGTTGAAGGATATGCGACATTTTGTCTTCAAATCGACGCAATATTAATTGTCTTTCCAAGAATAGATTTTCAAGGACGGAAACTGGTATAACCAAATGGGAATCCCCTTTTGCACACGCGTCTAGACATGTTGTTTAAGCAAAGACTGTTTCCCATTGGCGACCATTTCCAATGTGACTTGAAATTAGCAGTTCACCTATTGGAATTGCAAAAATGTTCTTATAAACACCACGTATAAAAACCGCTGACTACTTTCCGACATAAATATATAATTGATTGGTGTTGAGACATTTATAAATCATGTCGTGGTGACTTAAACCATTACCTAACAATAACGACATTTGACAGGTTGTTGCAGACGACCCTAGAAACATTGTGGGAAAAGGAGAAATTGCTCTTAACGAGCAATTTCTCCTTTTCCTACATTTTTTTCCTTCCTATCGAAACATTATTTTTCAATTTCATCCCATTTTGAAATGTCATCTGCACATCCTTTCAATTTAATCATTAAACTTAAGGTAGAAATTTTGCTGAGCCGGTTGTTAATTGGAACAGATATGCGTTATAAATGGAACGTTATGTCCTTGAAATGGTCCAAATGTTCTCATATATCCTATTTTCGTGAGCTGTATTCATAATATCGGTAATGTGACAAATCAACACTTGAATACTCCGGGGATAGAGTTCATTTGTGTAGATCATTGCTTGCTTTAATGTTTGATAAGATATTGAAATTAATGCCACACAACGAAATAAACCTCCATATTTCAGTATCGGGACTTGCTCCATCACTACATACACTCGTTTAATTATGCCTCACTGATGGGAAATCTAATTTAAACATTTAAATCAAAAGTTTAATTTCTCGGTACATAGAAACTAACATACCTTGCTCGAACATTTTCTGCTCTGTATAATGAACTGTATTTTGTTTTCCAGCCATATAACGGGGTTAAACTTTAACTTTCCCATTAAATAATAAATGGAAATCCATAATCGATGAAGCGTAGGAAAAATAACTGAAATAAAACAAAATGGTCTTTATTTATCGCATTCGAACATCCAATATGTATCAGCAAATGATGAAGGTTTATGATTATAACCGAAGAGCAGCAAAACAGTTATCAACAAACTTTGATATTGACATTAGATAATCAAACGTTTTTAGAAAAAGAGAGAACAGGGATCGCTCTCAATGCAATTGTAATGGGACAGTTCTTTTTATCATCATTTGACAAATGGCTCCGAATGGTAAGAACGGAGGATGCGTTACTGAATTGAAATTTTACTGTAAGTAGTAAAGGAGGATAGACGGGATATTTGAAAAATGTTTTCCCAGGCTATCCTCCTTTACTACTGCTGTATTGATTTTGTTTCTCTGTGACCAAAAACCGATGGTCATTTCCGAAGCAAAAGGAAAAAAGAAAAAAATGAACCCTTGCGACAAACAGAGAATTTGCCGGCTGAAATAAACTTCTTATACTACTTCTCTCAATGACACAAAAATGCTTCTTCATTAAGATCAGCCAACTATCTCCGCGTGAAGAATGGGTCTTTTGCCATGTTATTTTGTTCGATCTTATTTGAAAATTAATGGCTGCTTTTCGCAGAGACGGTCAACGCTTGGCTTATAATCGAAATGAAACTAAAAAGTTATCAGGCCAATCAGTACAATTCGGTTTAATTCTGTATCAGTCTCGGATGACCTACATACAACACTCCTCTTTCACAAACAATACAAAATTAGAAATACAAGTTGTGTTTTATAATGGACATGATAAGTAAATGTTTTTAAAAGATGATTGCTTTCTAACACAAACCCTGGTTTTCGTCTATTTCAAGCCACGGAATTTTGAATAGGTTTTCACTTCGGTGTGCGTGGGACAATTTGTATTATTGATCAGATGAGAGGAAATACCAATATTTTCATATTTCCATTTTATAGGAGACTAATTTAGAACTGCACCTTCGCTAATTGATAATTAGATGACGAACTTACAAACCAAGGTCAGTCAACTCATGAGACTGGATAAAACTGATAGTTGACTGGCGCCGGTTTGTTATCGACCACATACTAAAACAGTTATTTAACGGGTTGACTTCATATCAAAGGTGCTTGTTCTCTATATTGAAGTTGAAATTAATTTTCTAAAACTGCAATACAGTTATATTGTTACATGGTACGCACTGACGAATAGTCATTTGAAAGAAAATTAGACTATTGTTCATTCTTTATATTGTTTAAACAATGAATTAACATAAATTCTATTCCACAAGCGTGGCATAGCTTTTGAGATCTACCGCATGTAAACTCTACATAGCTAGAACAATTGATGCCTTCTTAATTAATCATACTTTCTAGAGGTACGTTTTATTCGAAATCAATAAACAATACGGAAACTGTTTTGTATCATCGATATTTTATTTTGACAAATTTGCTCTTCTATGAACAGATGCATTTAGTGAGCAGCAGCATTTATTTGCATCACAAACGTAAACGAGGAAGATGAGTATAACATTGGTAAGGTGCAAACGGATGTCTCCCCAATATGCCAGGATAAAGAGCTTTACCGATTGTCAACACACCCACGACAACAACCGTGATTTATTAATGTGTTCTCAACAGACGGCATTTGAAAACAATGGAAAAACGGGAATAGATTGGTCAATATGGAAAACTTCACACCAAGTTAGCACATCAATGAGTTTAATCAACCAATTACACGTGTTTTCATAGCGAATTTTGACATTTCACATAATTGATATTTTTTTCTCTCGTCAATACCACTGCCTCCAGGAGATTCCTTGCCTTACATGGAACAGATTAATTAGCGGGGGTGGTGCTATACAATAATTCCGCGTGACCTTCAGCTGGAAGGGCTGCTCTCCATCGGACAATAGAGACGAACGGAAGTCAGAAAAGATGCCCTCGCACGAATCATTTTCCTCACATTTGGGATTTGGGATTGGTCCAAATTGATAGCAAGAACAGAGAAAAACACCACATCTTCTTTAAGATATTTGGTAGACACCTTTTTGACAAAGTGATACACTTAATGTGTTTTCTCGTTGGTTTCTAATGCCACCCGCATCAGATGTTGTACAAGGAGGTATCATGGGCTACCGGTTCAAAGTTCAATAAATTAATGTGGTTAAACAATTAACATTTGTCAGGCATTTATAAAACAACAGTCAAATAACAGATTCACTACCGTAATACACTTTGATATATAACAATATCTATGTAATTAGGATGTTATGGTTTAAACCTCATACATTTCGAAGCTTTATGCTCCCGAAATTCATTTTTGTTTGTGGAACATCCAAACCACAACTGGTGATATATTTATAAGATCTTGAACGTTGCTTTTGGTTTTGAACATATTGTATTACAATTGCTGATCCGTATGGTACATCTTTCACTTGGAAACTACATTGAACGTACGGAGATTTTGTGACGCCCGGGTTCAATATATAATGAGAGTGGGCTGAGAAAACAAACAACGGGGCATTCAGTGTTCTCTATTGAGCGGAGCCAAACTGTGTGGGCGGTTACTTTACTCGCTACCCAACATCGGATGAAAACAAACAGTGTTTCCTGGGGGTTAAAAAGGGGAGGGCGGTGTTTCCATATTTAGATTTAATAATAATTCGCACTGAAGACGTATGTCAATGGTGAACGTTATAATGATGCTGCTACAGTTGGCATCATAAATTTATATTTAGAGAAAAACAACATAAAGATGTTCAATTAGATAGAATCGCTTGTCACACTTCTTTGACTTATTCTCCAATTTTGAAATTGGTGACAAGATGAAATTCAAAGCAACGACACACACGAAAAACTAACATGCAATTGCACACTTTCTCTATGATATTGGATAGAAACCATTCTGACCAAAGGATAGATATCATTTCTTTTTACGTTTGACAATAGTTGTACATAAGAATGATAAACGATTTTATTTAAATGTAAAGACGATATATTAGTTTGCATTAGATGACATATAAGCCTTATCTTAATCCGCTAATCTCGAGAGTAGCGAGAGTAAAGGAAGCACTATGATGCTGACAGCATGTTTTTGAAAAAGAAAAGAAAAAAGAAAAAAACACCCGGCAAACGATGTTGATGTGGTAAACATAATAATGATATTGTCTTTAAAAAGGTGAAAAATCCATAGGATGACGTAAAGCGGTTTCCGTTCTGCTAAATCATATACAAGTGGGAACAAACAGTAGCTCTTGTTGCGCGAAGCTAAGTAAACAAAAGGTTCCCCAACATTAATCCAGAAATCGCTCAATTGGAAGCCAATTAACTTCAAGAACTTTCGAATTGAAATCTTCAATTAACGACTATCATTCAGAATCGTGTACATGATACCTTTTGGTCGACGCAATTGGGACTCTTTTTTTGTCTCAAAGGTTTTGAAAACCGTCTTTAGTAATAAGAATTAAATAGGAGTAAAAATTAATCAATGAATACTCTGGTCGCAGAGACGTATGCTTACACAACCAAGCATAACAAAGCGTCCACATGAGGTAACAAACAATCGCTTTGCATGGAGAGAAGTCGGGTATTTTCAAAGTCATGAAAGTACTGTTTGTGTCACAACTTGAGGTCATCGGGATTATCTCAGGTTACGGAAATGACCGAGTGGTTACGATTGATTGTGTCACAGAAGAAAGTTTACATAACACATCAAAGGTTTAACGCAAGACTATAGTAATTGTTTCATAATCATGAAGCATTTATTATAGTCTTGCATTGAACCCTCCATATTCAAGCGTCCAAATGATAAGCAACATCAGAAACTTTCAGAGCTTTGACGTCAACCCGGGTACGTCGAAGCTCTGAAAGAAGTGATGGTAGCACAACCTTAACTTGGTTTATCTCAGATTAGTTATCGTAAGCCGAGTAGTTACGATTGATTGTGTCACATTCGAAAGAAAACATAACCAAGTGTCATGATGATTGGGACATCAGACGCTTTCAAAACTTTCACGTCAACCCGGGTACAGTACGTCAAAGCTCTAAAAGCAGTGATGGTGACACAAACGAGCGGTAACGTAAGCAAGCGTCCACGCCAGTCGAAACAGTTACCGCTATTCCAGACGACAACCAGGTGAATTAATCAGTAAGGAAAGTAGAATGTATATACTTACATCCAAACATAAATAAAATGGGTCGTTTGGTTGTATCGTTTATCACTCCCCGACAGTTCTCTAAATACTCGTCATTCGGTGTGCGGATGGCGTCTGTTTTTAACCCGAATCCACACTCGGCTATCGTATCAAATGTTAATCTCTGTAATACTCTGAAATAAAAGTAAGAATCTTTTCAATTTTAATCCATTAATATTACTTTGTCGGGTCTGTTTCAGAAATCTTAATTTCATAATTTGTTGTGACAAAAGAATAAACTGCTCCTAGAAATCACCTTATCACCATGGTTTCTACCAAATAAATATTTGTTTTTATTAATTACATTGTTAGACCGTCCAATTTGATTTCAATTTGTATAATGAATGCTGATGTCTATACGAGAGGGATGGGTGTCAAAATTATATTATAGAACCACGTGATTTCAACAAGCCCATGAATATTAACTTTTCCCGTGATACCGGAATGTTGCTTACACATTCTTTGAATCTTTGTGGTTACTCGCTGACGAACGTCAGGAAGCAGACGTGTTTTGTGTGTAGGCACGAAAGGCATGTCTCCCTTCAAATACCCCTCATACTCCTCCATATACCGAAATGTAACTCTTTATGAACGAAAACATTAGCAGACGATGCAGTTCAGTTTGCTGGTATAAATTATGAAAGAAAATCGTTACAAAGATTGAATTTCCTGTATTTATTTCGACTTATTTATTCAACATTGTATTTGACGGAAGCTTGAACCTTTTCAAGTTCATTGTCGACAATTGCTTTTTGGATCCATTACCATTACTCGCAAAGGTTTGTGGGATAGTCCCGGCACGTTCATCTCGCCGATAACGGAGATCTACCACTGTACCACGGTCGCCCCTGTATTTGTTGGCATATTTGTGCATTAAGAGCATTTCTAAAGAATAAATGGTATATTAAGATCAAATCAGATATTATAGATCATGGAAAAATATCTTCTGTTACATATGTTCAAAGTGTCATCTGCAGGTAATGACTGGTTAACTGTTACTTACTCATAGATATCGAAGTCAGACTCCGCTTCGCATTTTTCTGACATGACGTTCAAAAATCTATCAATTTGTTTGTTTATCATAGGCGACATCTGAAAGATAATAAGAAATAGATTAGGCTTAAAATTGATATCGGGAAAAGTAATTTCCTTTCTCCCCATTTGTCCGATTTCACAATAAAACTTGGTTTAACTTTAAATTAGCCAAGGACGACCAAGATCAAATACATCTCTTTCAAAAATGATACAGGTAAGAAATAAAAGAGATATCCGTAATGGAAATGATTAGTTTATGTTTTCGAAAGATGCTTGATAACACAAATAATGGTTTTCTCTTTATTCAAACCCAATAACATTTTGATATATTTTCATTTTGGTTTTCGTGCAACAAAGTATTTTATTGCCCATATGAGAGGAAGAATCATTACTTTTGCATATTCAGATTTTAAGACTTATTTAGACCAGCAATAAAAGAAAAACAAGGTCAGGAGGTATCAAACGTTCAAGCAGGGAATACCTACCAGTCGCATTTTGCACGTACTGAATGCCGGGTTAGCGATGCTCCGAAGGCGCCGCCATCTTTCTCCGCGGGCGAAAAACATGTGGACATCCTCATCACGGTCTGGGTCCACTTGTACCGGAAACACCTAAATACAAGGTCGTTGTTGATTAGAGTGAGGAAGGTTTCAACCCATTACCAAACAATAACAACATTTTTAACCAGTTTGTTGCAGACATTGTCGTGACGAGCAACTTTTCCTATTCTGGTTTAGTCTTAGCATCTCTAAACGAACCTGATGCGACATACTTTATTCATATATTTGAAACTTTAATACTTTACTCTTAAGACACTATTTATGCTATGACAATGTAAAATACATCTCAGAGACGTGAAATGGTGTCGTGGCTTCGTCTGTGCCGATTTGATCGGTGGCATAATTATTTTACACCGAGTGCAATCTAAGGAAAAATAAACCTTTACACCAATTAAAACCGTCGTACCTTTCGGGCGTCGAACGCCTTAAACTGTTTCACGAACACCTCTGTAAGTAGTTCTTTATCAGACGTTACTATCACCGGACTCGGACCCTCAAAGTATCCGTAAGTCTTCCCATAGGCCGCACACCAATTCCGGTACTG
The DNA here is from genome assembly GCA_947846245.1 of Cerastoderma edule. Taxonomy (NCBI): domain Eukaryota; kingdom Metazoa; phylum Mollusca; class Bivalvia; order Cardiida; family Cardiidae; genus Cerastoderma; species Cerastoderma edule. Next base: position 24,029,810 of record OX401415.1, read on the forward strand.
CTCGAACATCGGCTAGAAAGGATAAATGCAAACCTGATAACGTATTGGGCAATTAAATTCCGTATATATAATGTAATTCAACGTCTTGGACCGTTAGCTTTTGTAGATATAGTGTAATTCAACGTCTTTGGCCATTAGAATTCCCGCGGTAACGGTTTGATACGAACAATTCCGGCCCCGACCGATGTATACCGAGTACGACCGAACTAATCAGACGGAAACATTATTTTCAAAATGGCGGTATTTGGGTATTCTACCTTGAGCGATGGATTTCAAACAATATGTGAATTTAATTTAGAAATCAAATACACGACAAAACATTGCAGACAGCGGATATGTGGTTTAGATGATTGGAGGAGATAGGCGTTACCATGTGGTGAATCATGTACAGAATCAAAACCGCAACCAGTCTCTGGTAATCTTTTGTTTAGTTTAAAATTCACACGCCCTCTGAGTCTCTCAAATGACGTCATAGATAAAGGCCAGACGCGCTTTTGCATTTAATGTACCAATTCAAGTTTATGATTGTCCATTTGAACTAAATGACCGGTGAAGATTAAATAAACTATTGGGGGAAATAAGCACCTTATATAAACGTGTTTGATTCATTCAACTAGGTTGAGCTGAGAATTTTCGAATCGGTCTTTTACGAATTAAAAATGCTTGTTCACAGAGGAGAAAAGTTTGAAATGTTCGTTTACTGTATACAAAATTTAAAGAATTACAAACAATCTAAGCTTTCTTCAAAAGTATTCTTCAGTGCTTATCGTATAACAGTACGGCTAGAAATACGATGTTGGCCTCCGAATCTTCTCACGTCTGTGAACAAGTACCTTTAAGGTCTAGAGCATTAATTTGCATGGGCCTATGACCTTCTTTTTTCTTCAACTTTATAATTGTCGCCTGTCATTGTTCAAACAAAATTTACGATGAAAATGCTATTTATATCATTTTAGAATAGTCATTAGTATATCGTTTCTTTCAATTTGGGCGTGTCGTATACTTCCAATATAACGATATGGGTTGCGGTTATCAAGGTAAATCCTGATTCATATGGCGTACTTCCTAGCGTTGTGTTCTAAGAGGGTCGAATTAGATCATCGGAAATTGCTAACCCAATACAAGAGGTATCGAATGTCGGGCGCAAACAGTAAACCATGGGCTTCCGTCCCGTCCCGTCGCCCCTGAAAATCCCCCAAACCAATGGGCGATGGCTTTTATGTGTGGTCGTGCGTCATAAAGTGCTATAAGACGATATCCTTTATTAAAGCAATTCCTTCACATGGGACTTTGATACTGGTCCAAAGAAAAATCAATAAAAGACGACAAAAGATGACATGCATCGTACCAAAAGAATACTTTAACCCTTAGGAGGCCGGTTAACTAATACGTAAAAGTGAAAATATAAGTTCTGTGATACTCTTGTTTTGTCCATCAAATTAGATGACTGTTCATATATTACAAGTGACATTTTCGTTTGAAAACGAAAGTAGTATAGCAAACAGCAAAATGGCAGCTTCCATTTTACTTCAGATGTGTTTTCATTGGATAAACCCGATGAATTCAGATTGTCACTGAACATGAACTGTTCCGTCTATTCTCTTGACGTTCTCATGATGTCGGCTGACATATTGCCTCGGAACTAGAGTATCTCAATCACCCATAGGCGGTGTTGTGATCGATCAATGGGGGGTAAGAACAGGTGGTAATTTTTTGCATTGGTTTTAAAGGTGCTTGTTCACAGTTGTGATGGAATTTTGAAGTTGAAAATAGATTTCTTTAAACTGCACAACAGCTGAACTGTTATATGACACACACTGGAGAATAGTCATTGGGCGCAAAATAAGATCGTTTTTAATTTTGTAAGGTGCGTATAAAGTGAATTATCATGTATTCTACTCCAAAAGCGTGACATCACTTTTGAGATCCGCTGCATATAAACTGTTCATACCTATTTACATTGACACTTCCTGAATTAACTATGCTTTCAATAGCTACCTCTTAACACTATACCAAACAGCAATAGCAAATTGTACTGTTTCTACGACGTTTTATTTTGTCTTTAAAAAATTCAAAGTCAATATAGGTTTATAGGGAGTTATGGTATCGATGGGTCGTTTTTGTCCAAGTAGTTGGATTAGTTTCAACCCTCTTTCGTTTCGAATTGTCGTCTGCAATCATTGTTTTCTATTTCGACTTAAAGCAGATTGAACAGGTGACAGAGGTCAGACAAATAGATCAGTTACGGATGTTATCTTTCAACCAGTCACTTGTTGTTTATTTAACCCATTACCAAACAATAATAGCATTGGACCAGTTTGTTGCAGACGACTCTGGAAAACATTGTGGGAAAAGGAGAAATTGCTTGAAACAAGCAATTTCTCCTTTACCCACAATATTTTCTGCCCTATCCAGAATATTGTTTTTTGATTTCATCAAATTTTAAAATGTCGTCTGCAAATTCTTTCAATTTGGGACTGTCGAACATTCGGTGCTTGGTAAAGGGTTAAATCGTTAATGTTTTTTTTTCTTTGAACAAGCTGTTATTTAGATGCATCTCTTACGAACCTTAAGCGGTTACAGTACATTAAACTACTTACCGTTCCCCAGAAAGACAAAAGGTTTCCAAACAAAAAGTTTGGGGACGGTCCAGGTATGCCAATCTTCTCGAAAATCTTCATCTGTTCCCGCCGCTGGCTGAAATTTGAACAAAAAGGAAATATAAACATGCGATTAAGAGTTTACTTTGGTTTAAGTACCATTTTCAACAATTATCCATTTATGTCGTGATTTTTCCTTGATCATAACCAACACTACCCAACATCTTGCATTGAACTGATCGCTCATTTCATGAAGTTATAGCTTTCATATGAAAAAGCGCCCGACCTTTATGAATACGAAGGAGGCGTAACAATTGTGTTGTTACACCAACGTTACGTAAAATCTGCGGGTATTGTCACACCTGTTTAGTTTAGTTTAGATTATCTATTTTACATTAACTAGTCTCGATTCTGCTTACTGGGTACATAACCAGTAACCAGTGCCGAATAAGGATTAATGAATGGTCGCAAGGCGAAACCAAAATCAATGAAGTAACATTCGGTAGTTGATCGATCAGCGCATGCCCTTATAAGGCACGGCATCAATTTTAACCCTGTAATAAGTGGAAACACAACTCTTTAGTCCTTACGTCAGATGTACTTGTTTTCTTAGGCATGTTAAGTGCCTGGAAAAACCCTCACTCTGACTGACAATGATGTTACTAATACTTCTATTTATAGATCTACAATGTCACCAAATCAATGATGTACGTGTCTCCCTTTCAATTATATGAATATGTTGTATTTTTGACCGCTTTCTTCATGCTAGGAAGAAATGGGTGCGACAATGTTATGATAGAAAGTATGAAGAAGTTCGGAAATGGTTCGGATATACAATCGCTTACATGTGATTTGAGATGTTGCGAGGCACTTCTCTCGCATTAAGAGGGCATTGAGAGGGCAACCACGCTTAGTTTTGATATGTCTCAACAGCAATTGTCTTTTTCAAAATATCTCGTCTTTCAGCATATAGCACAAGACTTTTCAACGAGAGTTATTATGAACGAGTTTGTTGAAACTATTGATATAAGAATCGAATCATCGATTGTACACAATTTGTATTTTTTCGGACGTTTCGAGGGATTAAACCCCTCTTCATCAAGGATTATCATAGAACCTTGTTGTATGATAATCCAAGAAGAAGAGGGGTTCAACTCCTCGAAGCGTGGGACAAAATATAAATTTGTATACAAAGTAATTACATGAATAAAGTCAGTGACAAAGAGAGCATCCGTGTCAAATAAAGTATCGAATGGCGACAGAGCGCCCTTGACTCCTTTAATTGGTTCGTCTTGGTTGACCGCAAATATGGACCTAACACCCCCGAATTTGTTGTTTACAAGACTATTTGCAAGTTCGTGTTGAAAGAGACATGTCACGACATACAATTGTACCTAATGGGCTTTTTTAGCCTTTGGAATTATCTAGGTAAACTAAACTATAACCTTCACACGAGTATATTTTCTAGCTTGATATTTCTAGTACAAGGCGGATTCATAGATAGATAGTCCGCATCCGCTTTCTATTTTTACCAGCTACTATCATGCAGCGTTAAACATGGCTTTGCTTATATGTAGTATTCTCAAGTGTTTGAGGGCGGGAAATACGTCAAAACATGATTCACAATACTATTTCAAAATATAAGTTCGTAGATATCTACACTGATGTTTCCCATGAATCAAAGTGGGAAGTAAAGAAAGCACGTACCCTTTTCTTGTTACAAGTCACATGACATTTCTACTACACAGTCCTTTAAAGGTGCTTTTTCACAGATGTGACGAGCTTTGGAAGTTTAAACCTAATTCATTTTTGTATTTTGTATTTTTGTTTAATACGCACTAAAGAATGATCACAGTCATTTTAATCGCCGATCCAATTCAAACTTGCAATTCGCAAGTCCGCAACCGCACCACCAGCTAAAACTTGCGATAATCTATCTAAACAAACCGTCTGCGCAGCAAAGTTTACCACTTGATAGCTTTGAGTATCATTGTTTATCAGAACATCTATTTACCTTGACATAAAATGACAAATTGCATGATAATTTACTGGGTTTACGAACGGGGTATCGGGAGGATGCATTTTTGAGTTCCTTGGGCAAGGAAAAATTACGAAATCTCAACCTAGTTAAAAACTGAAACGTTGCCTATATGCGGTTGAATTCAATAAGAGTTGAATTATGTTTTTAGATTTTTGATTGTTTGTATGAAATGCAGAAAAATGGCTAAAACCTACCCTAATTTACGATTTCCTCGTCAGCACCATCATGGTGCGGTAGAGCGATCACCAACCATGTGAAAGGGTTAATCGATTTTGTTTTTCAAAAAATGGTTCGGAAAGCGTCGCTACTCGATTGATTCTTCGTTGGCAAAATACGCACATAAACGTAAAGACTCCAATATCGACAAAGGAAATGACATACATATCAATTAAAGATATGACATTATTAAATAGACTGCAATACTATTGCAAGGGACAATGAAGACACTACGTTGGTACGCGTTGTGTTAATTAAGTTGCTAATCGCCGTCGAGCAAACATTGAACACTGGCAAAGATTGCCCTTTTAGATCTGATGGTCTAGCTTAATCAGCATTGACGTAATTAGCACAACCTTTTGGATACTTTGCAGGAGACCGTTTGCTGAGAACACGTTTAAGCAATAGAAAGTTAAAGATATACTATAAAGATCAGTTGTTGTTGTTTGACCAAACAATTCTGTATTACCACGATACATATGATGCTTGCCATTCGTTTGATCGGATGTAGATGCAAGGGTGGCGAAATCTGATGTTGCTTTACTTGTCTGTAAATGGAAAATCTTTCTTGGGCTTGTCCGTAAAATGGTTATATAGTTAATTCTAGTATAAACTCAATTGTGCATTAGGGCCTTTTAGACAAGTTTGGCAATACGGGCAATGGACGTTGACACCCTTGCGATGTCGAGAAGAACATATTAAAAAACGTCACGAATTCTATTTTATATCAACAAGGTGACCAAACTTATCAATAACATTCTTTTTGACACCATACTACGTATTTCCTTCATGTACAGATTTTGTCATGCTATATGTAGTTTCGTATTTCCTTCATGTACAGTTTTTGTCATGCTATATGTAGTTTTATATTTCCTTCATGTACAGTTTTTGTCATGCTATATGTAGTTTCGTATTTTTGATTTTGTTGCGAATTGTAATGACTATACTCGACATCTAGAAAAAAGACAAAATCTCGTTTATTCTCGTCTTCACCATATGCTATGGCGTGGATAACACTTTACAAAATTTACCGCATTACCTTCAAAAGAAAATCGATCGAGACTGCTGTGATAAAAAGAGAAATTGCTTGACACAAGTTATTCGCCCTTTCGTCAAAATGGTTTTATCTTATACTAAAATGAAAATAGCCGTTTTGTACCAGTTCCTCTTTCTCGTCTGTTTTCACTTTTAATGTGGAACAGATACACATTCTAATAAGGACAAATTTACTGACAATAAAATGAATTGGCATCAGACGAAGAAAGAAACACCAGCTTGATGTATGTGTTAAGCACAACTTCAAATATTAGAAAAAGAGAGACAATAGTACTCAACTGGTTTTCAATGAAAACATATTGTTTTTCTGCATTTACAATTGTCGTCTGCTGGTATTTTCGAGACGGACACGTGACATGGCTTGATTATATAAACGAACGTAATTTATCTAGTAACAACTCGTTCACAGCATGCTATTTGTTTTAACCCTTAGAAAGCTGGGTAATTGTCTTTAAAAATAGATTTTTGTGTCATCTGCTTTCCAAGACCCTAGATATCTGCTTAATGTTGATGAGAAAAGATACTCAAAGTAACCAACTGGTTAGATCACAGGTCAGCTGCCAATTCGCTTGGCGGCTGGCCTGTGATCTAACCTGTTAGCATTAGCATGAAATCGACTCCAGCATATAAGGATTAATCCATCAATCAGTTCAAGGATTTTGTAACCAATCCAAGTTGAGAAGAACACAATACGAGAAAAAAACCAGCACACGATCCAAATACATTCTACTTTGGATATCGGGTAGATATAGTTGTCTTAAAAAGATAAATTTCTTATTAGTTAAAATTGAGATATGTGCCATAGAGATTTCTTAAGTCTCTGACAACATACACGTCAAAACTAGAAGGTATTGATGAACAATGCGTTAATTGCATGTACAGGCAAAAATCAAGATTCCATTTCTATGTGAACATTACTATGTACCATGTATGTTCTGTTCTTTTCAAAAGTCACGGACTTGTCCCAATCTTATTTATACGATTACTGTTACGTTAAGATCGAATTTAGTCATCTGGACTTACATTATTGTCATCAGTATTTCGGTCTTTGTGCTATACCTTGCTCATAAAAGTAATACGAAGAAAGGTATAAACTACCTTCCGAACGTCCAGAAAGTCAGATGGCCTGTTTAACAAAATACGAAATGGGAATACATTGATGTGGAAGACATCGAGACATTGATGGTAGTGAAAGATGATGACCATGATTTGCAGTGTTCCCTATCCAGCAATCGTTTTGAAAAACCTCTTTAACAAACAAGTAGAATTCAAAAGATAGTATACTGATTCAAGTTTTAGGCCGCAAATTAATCGAATTCCATGGTTGCATTCATTTTCTTTGTAATTGACTGAGAAATGATCCAAAACGTCAAAAACATTTCGTTTTGTTTTGAAACATTAAGAAATGCGATGTGTTTGCAGTCATTTTACCCCTACTTTATATTTGTTGGGACCCCTCAAACGTATGTATAAATACATGCTGCGCAAACTCCAAAGCGGTTCTAAGAGTCCCCACTGACAGATGAAGGAATTGTTTATGACGACCAAGTTCTCCTGTTATCACATCGGTTTTCTATAAAATTACAAAGAAATGGTACCTTTCGGTTGTATTCATTCGTTTCTTTTCAATTCAAATTAAAAAAAAAAAATGACACTCTCATAAGGGAATTGGTAAATCTTCAAAAACATTTTTCAAGTATCTCTGTTACTACTAACTATTTTTCGTAGTGAGTAAGTCATCATTCCAGTGTTATAAAGGAAATGTTTATTTACATGGCTTGACAATCAATTTTTGATGTTGGTTATTATTGACCAATGAAAAAAATCTCTAAACGGATGGCTTAGAAAAGATTATCCACACACAAAAAAGGAAATGATAAGAAAAGATATGTTCAAATGTAAGAGAGTTTTACAAAACTTAACAACATCGTTTGGAAACTCTGCAAAGTCAGTTCTCTTATTTGCAACACGCTTATAAATTTTATATGTAAACTTAATGAAAGAGAGTAATACAGAAATAATGTATCTATTACATAAACTAGACATTAAAATACCTATTATAATAAGTATAAATTTACTTACCAATAGAATATTATGAACAGAATAATAACCCCAGCGAAGAGAAACACTCCAAGCATTTTGTTTTTTAAGTTTGTCGGTGTTGAGTTTATATAAAAATAAAATAAAATATATTTATCAACTCACAATCAGAGTTTCGACACTGTAAAATGAATTTCCTATCATTAACAGACGACAGCGATTTCAGTTGTTTCCTATTTATTGTGTCAACGTAAATCCTCTCAACCAATCAGATCACAGTAAACGGCTTCAGCGATGGTGAATGGATGGACGTAAATATATTGTAAAATTGTTTTTCTTCAATGAGTGGTTTGTGACGGACAGATCGCATGCCGTATCGATAAAAATAGTGCAAGCCGCGCCGTTCGTAAGTGATTTGACCCTTGTACATCATTAAACACTTTCTATCCCTCTCGTGGAACAGTTTCTGCCTTATCAGTAGTCATACTCGGACTTCATAATGTAGCCTTGGCCGGACTGGTTTTAAACCCTCAGAATGCTGGGTAAATTTCTTGAAATAGGTTTTTGTGTCGTCTGCTTTCCAAAACCATAAATCTATCTGCTTATTTTTGATGAGGAACGATACTAAGAGTAGCAAGCAGGTTTGATCCTAGGCCAGTCACCAATTTACTTGGCGGCTGGCCTGTGATCCAACCTGTTTGTATAGCATGACGTCGGTTCCAGCACTATAAGGGTATATAATTCGAAGACTCTTAGCAAAAGAAAAAATTATGACAGAGGGAAACATTGTGAATCCTTAACGTCTTATATCGGAACCGATTCTTTCTGACGTCAAGCGAAATGGTTTATGCGTCTCTCACCACTGATTATTTATGGTCATATTGGAACCTGTTAGTGGTGGACCGTCGGCCTCTTATTCTGAGGGTCCCAGGTTTGATCCGAGTTAGCGGCAAGTTGAAAAATGCCGGGACTAGCCCACAAATCGGCACAGGTACTGGTTTATTATCCAGTAAGCAGTCATCGAGATCAAATTTAATGAGAATCAAGCTTCCGTCACAATCGATGCAAAATAAAGTTCAAACTAAAGCTTCTAGAACATTTGATATATCATGCAATAGGGACAAGGCATACCAGGAGCATGGGAAAGAAATATCATGGTATTTATACAATGCTACCCGACGAGGGTGATAAAGTCAGCATGGGTGGAATGAACATGACACTACCTCGTTGAGTGAATCGGACATTTATTGTAAAATCATTCAAACTATTACACTTAAACAACTTGATATAGGAATGGTCATAACTTCCTCGATGGGCGTCGAATTCATTACAAGTGCACTTCCCAAACTTTACAATCCTTAAGCTTAACTGATCATCTACTACAGAATACGTTTAACCTAACCGCGTTAGGTGTTTGTCCCGTATGTCGAAGTTGGTGTGAAAGCCAAGGATAGCCATATATGCTAGCCTGGAGGTCTGGCCCATGCTAACCCGCATTAGTTCGCGGTATACGAACGGGCCAGGCCTCCAGGCTACCATATATGTAAGAACAACTAGGATGGAAAGTGTGTTCCGCAAAGAGAGTCTGGCTTAAAGGTACTTGTTCATAGACGTGAGGAAATGTGGTAGTTAAACATGAGTCTCTTCAAACTGCTTAACAGCTTTATGGAGAATAGATGGCTGGTGTCGTGAATCGGAAATGTTATCGGGCAAATAATTTCCAAAATGAGCATTAGAACCTTCGTACTTTCGTTTGAAAAACTATTTATAGACAGTAATGTGTTGCTCTCGGACATACCTAGCGTCACGTGATCAGAGTGCTGACACACCAAAATCTAGATCCGAAACACTCCTAACCGTTTAAATTATTCCGAAGTACAGAAATAAAAGATCGTTAACGCAATACAAACCGTTCAAACTGTTTACTAAATCTGCAACATGAAATATTATAATCACACGTCACGCTTAAGACTAGGTTAAAGAAGTGATCTAACAATCTGTTTTATGTAATGGGGTAGATCTGTAATGTAAATTCATTCGTAAACAACATTTTATTCTAAAAATATTACTTAATCAATTTGTGACATAGCCGTTTTAAACTTGGAAAGAGAAATATCGGCCGAGCTGGGTTTTAAACTCAGGGCACGTTACAGACAGAGCTGATGACCTACTGAGGTCGGAGAGTTTTCAATCAGTCACAACAGTTCATACCAGTGGTGCAGAGGTAGAGGGCCGGCCTCTTGTAAAGAGGGTCCCGGGTTCGAATATCCGTAAAGCGAGGTGGTGAATACCGGGACTAGCCCATAAATCGGCGAGAGTATTGGTTAAGTATCAAGGAAGCAGTCATCGAGAGTGGCTTTAAACAAGATTCAAGCTTCCGTAACAATCGATGTAAAACAGGAGGTAGTTTAAATACAATTCCTACAATTGTCAAAACGAATGGCTGTCACTAGCTACACGTAATGCTTTCAATTCGCATCAGTCACACACGTTTTACATGAGAAAGATTGATTGTTTAACCCTTTCCCAAACACGAAATTTTCGACTGTCCCAAATTGAAAGAGTTTGCAGCCGACATTTCAAAATGTGATGAAGTTGGAAAATAATCATCTGATAGGACAGAAAACATTGTGGGAAAAGGAGAAATTGCTCGCTAAGAGAAATCACTCCTTTTCCCACAATGTTTTCCAGAGTCGTCTGCACAAAGTGGTTAAACTGTTTGGTAATTGGTTAAGCGAGATTTGCGGTTTTTGGCTTCGTACATCGATGAGCTTCAGATCTTCGTAATGATAAACAACATTTAACAGGCATGTTCTGCACATTATTACTCATGCTACATGATAATTCGGACCTGTTGAAGTCACATACATGTATAACTTGTTGTGACAAAAGAGGGACAAGATGTTTTCCTTGCAATTCAATAATTCTACACAAATTCCTTTACCCTGGTTTTAACATCAATGCCACTATAGATTAAGATCCTTTTAGAACTATATCTTTACCTATGCCATCGATTTGTCTAATTCAACTATAATGAAAATGCTTTACAAAACGACAATGAAAACAACAACAACAAAAAAAACAACAACTTCAATGAAAACGACAACAACAGTGAAAACGACAACTTCAATGGAAACGTCGACAGCAATTTAACGACAACAATAATGAAAACGACAACAACAATGAAAACGGCAACAATGAAAACGACAACAACAATGAAAACGACAACAATAATGACAACTACGACAACAATGAAAACGACAACAACAAATAAACACAACAACAACAATGAAAACGGTTACAATTAAAACGGCAACAATGAAAACGACAACAATAATGAAAACGACGACAACAATGAAAACGACAACAACAAATAAACGACAACAACAATTAAACGTCAACAACAATGAAAACGACAAAGTTTCGTGTGATACTGTCAATGGTGCTTCTGCTGCTTCTGTTGATGATCATAAAACAGTATTCACATCGTAACAACGCATTTTGAATGACATTGGTACGTGGATGGACCGCCGACCTCTCGATAATTGGGTCGTGGGTTCGAATCTCGTGAGAAGCGGCGACCTTTCTACCAACCAAAAAAGCAGAATGGGGATTGATAAATACAAATTGTAAGAATGTGCTCCTATATCTTTGTATGGATATGAGAGTTTAAACAAAGTAACACCGCTAAGCCTATAGAGAATAGATGGTTGGTGTCGTGAATCGGAAATGTTATCGGGCAAGGCTTAGGAATGTCATCCGGTGAGTCGATTATCCTGTTACCTTTATGTATTCTTTCAAGTAAACAAGATGTGAATAAAACACGAGATAAAAAGAAAGAATAAGTAGAGATTGATGTAAACATGACGTCATGGCGTTCTTGTGATGTCATGATACGTCACGTGCATGTGTTATATGGTTAGTGCCGGATATCACAAATGTTATACGGCATCTAGTTATCGGTCACAGAATGACACAAGTGACAGGATAAATCCATTTATTTCGTTACATGGTGCAAAACGTGACGTGAAAAGGGGTGCCGTGAAAATTAAGTGATTCACGGTTATTTGACACTTGACTCCTTCACGTATACTCATTTGCGTTTTATAGAAACTGTTTTCTCTGATGTTTCGTTGAAATCGGGTGTTCAAAAGGTATGTAACGGGATAAACAGAATAATAGGTTAGTGACGAAAATGGGTTAAGTTTTTCGGGCAAGGCGTAGGGTTCGGCTCACCCAATAAATTGCTACGCCTTGCACGAAAAATTTAACCCATTAACGTCACTATCCTATTATTCTTTATTTCTATAACCCTCGTCATGACCAATTTCTTCTCTTGTCATGATGCCCTATCATTGACCTACTAAGTAGTATATTATAGTGAATTGTTTTACATAAGACGATCATCTACGATCTAAATCGGTTAACTTAAGTAAAAAACTTTAATGATTTAGACAACACCAGTCAGATAGCAAAAAAAAAACACTGATGGACAGGTATCATTGTTATGATTTTACGGATATTTACGTAAAATGCTCATAAAAGGAGATTGATACTATATCAAACTTTATCATTTGGTAAAGTTTTGGAATTCATTTGAACGAGCACCAAACACCAAAAGTTTACCCGTCAATATGTCGCCGACCATCAAGTCCCGTTTTGTCACCACCCTGCCTTGACCTTACATCCCATTAAATTGTATAATGGGAGCAGATTATCGTCGAAGAATAGCTCGAGATCACAGGCAGATATCACAAATCCAGCGGAGAAAATTCCCATTGAAGATTAACATAATTAGCTGCCAAAAATAGCACAGAAATACAAATAGATTGACAGTCTATACACAAAAAAGTTAAACACCCTTGGTGTTCACATGCTCGTATTTCTGTGAGCAAATGAAAGGGAATCGATGTCCGATTTGCTTTCTTCGCGGAACTGTGTCATTACTACTTAACTTGACCATTTACTCCACACTACCTTAGATTGCTGCACTTGTTACAAAAGGCATTAGAGACCACGTTGATGACATGATCTTTTGCTCGCTATAAACTATTTATCAAATTTCCACAATCGTTTCTATCCAATGATATAACGAAACTGTATTTCTTCGTTTAATGTTGGTTTCAATTTGGATTAACATTAACGTTTTCGGAAAATGGTCTACCATCTCACAAAGAAAAGATCGTTGACAACATGCATGTTTAATAATTATATATTCATATATGGTCATAAGGATTTTACATCGCGTCAACATAATTCCGGTTATTTTGCGATTCCTGATTTTTATTGATGAACAAAGCCCACATTCTCAATTGCCCATAACGGTTGATCAAGCCTGGTGAAACATTGGGCATACCGTAAGTCATGCTTGTTAAAATAATGTAGATCTTCTTTATATCTCTTGCCCTTTATGTAAGTCTAATGCGGTTTTCACCATGCTTCCTGAGAAACAAAGCGCATCTAACACACTGACAAAAGAGAAAACGGTGTCATCATTAATTAGTTTACTACAGCGACCAATGCGGCTATGAACAACATTGTCAGTATTTGATGATCTATTGTATTGTCATCAGTCATACAATATTTAAAATCGAAAGAAGTCGTCATGATCTAATTAAAACAGATGCAGACTGCAAATGGATGATGCTTGTAATTTACAATTTCTCTTTTATTGTAACGGTTTTTGCCAGGTATCAAGGTATGGGTATATATGGGCTCGATTGCACAGTCTGAACCCACTTATCCAGAACAACGCCCAGGGTGTTAGACCGTCTAGACGTCAATAGCGGTCGACCCTTAGAATGCTGGGTAATTTTCTGAAATATATTTTTGTGTCATCTGCTTTCCAAAACCTGAATATCTTCTTAATTGTAATGAGGTAAGATACTCAGAGAAGCAAACAGGTTAGATCACAAGCCAGACGCCAAGTAAATTGGCGGCTGGCCTGGATCCAACCTGTTTGCATATGCATGAAGTGGGTTCCATCAGTGGGTTAAGCGATTGAATGCACATAAACTGTCTATGGCTTGTTGACATACATACACACATACAAGACGTATCATCATTCAACTTTAATTTCTGTTGTCGCTTAGGGGATCCCAGTAAAAAGAAAATAATGATGATCAATTATACCTTGTGTTAACCCTTTCCCAAACAGCAAATTTTCGACTGTCCCAAATTGAAAGAGTTTGCAGACGACAATTCAAAATGTGGTGAAATTGAACAACATTCTCCAGAAAGAGCAGAAAACATTGTGGGAAATGGAGAAGTTGCTCGTTACGAGCAATTTCTCCTTTTCCCACAAAGTTTTCTAAAGTCGTATGCAACAAAGTCGCCAGTTTCAGGCCTGGTGATTCGACTGTGAATCAAGTAACCTTTCTTTATAATAAACTTTGCAATGCCTTGGATAATGGATTTGAAATACGATTTATATTTTTTGATATAAGCAAAGCATTTGACAACGTTTGGCATGATGGTCTATTATTGAAACTTGAGCATTCTGGAATAGAAGGTAGACGTCTTGCATGGTTTTCAAATTACCTCTCTGATAGGTACCAAAAGGTAGTTCTTCCGGGAGGGGAATCCAACACTCAATTTACAAATTCTGGTGCCCCTCAAGGGTCGATTCTTGGACCTCTTCTTTTTCTTGTATTTATTAATGATATTGTTGACGACATTGATTCCGGTATTAACCTCTTCGCTGATGATACTAGTTTATCTTTAATTATTGACAAACCTGACGAGGCAGGTGTAATATTGCAAAATGATATAAATAAGATTAACACCTGGGCTAAAACTTGGCTTGTAAGTTTTAACCCTTCAAAATCTGAATCGCTTATTGTGTCCCGTAAATCTACACTCCCAACCCATCCAGATCTTATTATGTCGAATGTTATCATTCCTAATGTAGATTATCATAAGCATTTGGGTTTCTTTTTTGATAAGGATGGTACATGGAGTCTGCATATAAATAAGTCTTTGGAAAAAGCTTGGAAAAGAATTAACATTATGCGACGTTTTAAGACCATTCTTGATAGGAAAGCACTTCAACAAATATATTTTTCATTCATACGACCAATTTTAGAATATGGTGATACAGTATGGGATAACATAAATCAACAACAGAAAAACGACCTAGAGAAAATTCAAAATGAAGCAGCTAGAATAGCAACAGGATGTAGTAAATTAGTATCGTTGTGTGATTTGAAAAGAGAGTATGGTTGGGAAACATTAAGTGAGCGTAGACGGAAACACAAATTAATTCTTTTTTATAAGATGAACAATAACCTGCGCCTCAATACTTGATAGATCTCCTTCTCCCAACCAATAATACCATGAATAGATATAATCTACGCAATTCGCAAAATATTCGGTCTCTATCATGCAAGACTAATCTGTACAAAAAATCATTTCTCCCTTCTACGGTAGATGAATGCAACACACTACCCACAGATACAAGAAATTCCGATTCGCTTCGTAATTTTAAGGCATTCCTAAATATTGATAAGCCAAAGCCTAATAAACTGTTTTTTATTGGGCATAGACGGCTTCAAATACTACATACACGACTTAGAAGAGATTGTAGCTGTCTTAAGCATCATTTATTTATTAAAAATATTGTTGATTCACCTCAATGTGATTGTGGTGCAGTGGAGACAACTATGCACTATTTCTTCGAATGTCCGTTTTATCAGTCCTGAAGAAACAAACTGTTCCATTCTTTGGCGAGTTTCAATGTTATACTGGATCTAAATACACTCCTCCTTGGAAATGATTTCCTTACTCTTGAAGAAAATATAGAGGTATTTACTCATTTCACAATTATATCAAAGGAAGCAAACGGTTTGATTGATGGTTTATCATTTCTGGTACATTCATCTATAGCTCCATCCACTCTGTATCTTTCTCCCTATTCTATCTATAACTCTATATAACTCTTTCTCTACTTGTCCCCTTCTCTCTATCGGTGAATTTACAATTATATGTTACATATTTTTTGTATTGTATTGCTGTCATGTTGTAATGTTATTAAGGAGAGGGACTCAATAAGCGTATAGCTTCCGTCCCAATCCTATTTTAAAAAATTTTTACAATAAAATATGTTTAAACTAAAGTCGCCAAATGCCGTTTTTGTTTGGGAAAGACGCGACTGTAAAGTAAATTGATAAACAATGAAGTGGCAGTCGGACTGTCAATTCACAACTCCACATCTTGCAGGATAATCTGAAAAAAAAAAGAAAAGAAAATTAAACCGATGTGACACAGAAGAAAATGCTCTCAATGATTAAATTAACCCTTCCTCAATATGAAATTTTTGCGATGATCAAAACCATAGAAAAATCTACCTTGTAACTGAATTTTTGCGAATGCTGTTGCTATCAATTTGTACCTATGACCAATCACCATGTTGAGGGATGGAATAAGAAGGTTTACGTTTGTTAAATGGCCTTCTCATAAAGGAGGGATGGAATAAGAAGGTTTACGTTTGTTAAATGGCCTTCTCATAAAGGAGGGATGGAATAAGAAGGTTTACGTTTGTTAAATGGC
>OX401415.1:24051309-24142682 GCA_947846245.1 Cerastoderma edule
TCTTCTTGTTCTTCTGTTTTTACATCTTCTTAATCTTCTTTTTTTGTTTTGTTCTTGTTGTTGCTGTCGTCGTTTTTGCTGTTGTTCTCGTCGTCGTTGTCGTCTTTGTCGATGTTGTTGTTGTTGTTTTCTCATATCTCATTACGTCATGGCTGTCCAGTAATACCATTGTCTCTGATGCGCAAGAACGAATACTATACACTATAAAGGTGCACGTTGTTAACCCATGCATGTATATCTGTATATCTTTACTAAGGTCCAGGAAAAGGAGGGCAAGTTTATCCGACAATGTACGATTTGGACAAGTTTTAATGGTATATATTCATTAAACTTTGATACAAACGGTATTGCCTTAATAAGATCAGCCACATTCTAATGTCGGGTTCCAGTAGTAGTGAAAGCGGCCAACGACTTGGAAAGCATTTCTGGTGAAAATACCAGGAAAAGGGATCGTTGCGTTGACTGCTGTGAAATGATTGAAATAGTGTTGCAACTTCATAATATTAAAATCTAACCAACCAACCATGATTTCGAGCCCGGTGATCTAGATACAGTTGCCAATGCGTCTCAGAGCGCTTTAAACATAGTGAAATGATACAGTAAATCTAATTATACGAGAACTCGTTGGAAGTAAATTGGTTGCGGTGACCACCCACGGTATTGGGTTTTCAAGAAGGAACAAAAAGTAAGCGTAATATCTGTTCCTTTCACCGAATTTCTGAGTCATATCCCCTTGCTACGCTGCGGCAATCACTACCACCACAATATTTTCATCCAGAGTCGGATGAAATCTAAATCATGTTTCCTTTTCTCTTTGTTTCGGATATAGTTCTTAATTTAGTAATATTGTCTTGTGTTGATTTCTGACCAGTCAAATTGAAACCTTTTCGTTTTCTTTACAAATAAAACACATATGGATGATTTTCTTTTGGTGTCGCCGCCATCTTTAAACGTCATTTTTGTTGTTTCTAAGGAGATAGTCATGTGACATTTGTGCTGGCAGTGATCAATTCCAAAAAGGGATGACCACTGTGAAGAGTTTGTCTCTGAGAACGTAAAGATTGACTTTCTCAGATCCAGGCGCATGACAACTTTATTACTTCCGGCGCATGACCGCAATTGTCAATCGTGGTATTCCATTCATAGTTTCGCGTTGATAGTTCTCCGCGTTGGTGTACATTTAAATGAACTTGCAGCAGACGACTTCGGCAAACTATTTTGGCAACAGAATAAATTTCTCTGTCCGAGCATTTCCCACCAATTATTACAAATGAAATATGGAAAAATATGTACAAAACAGCAAGCTTATGGGCTAACTTACTTTCCATTTAATAAAAGGACAGTTGTGGTACCATTGTTTAGTAATGGGTCCAGTGCATTGACCGTATATTTTTATTTCATACCCATGGTGTATGCCTGAGGGTGGATACGCTCTCAGTTTTGTATAAATAACAAATGAAGAGGAACGGCCATTAAAAACAACGTTAATATGAGTCCGTCAGCTCAAAGGTGATTGACTTCAATACACTTGATGTATATTATATTAAACCTTTTTAAAGCAGAAGACAGTTGAAAGTATTCGAACGAAAAGAACTTTAATAAATTTGCCTTAAGTCAACAATAACACTGTTTTTAGCGGTATGATATATAAGCGACGCCAAGAATACGGTAACCATACTTAAATAAGAATAAGTGAGTGTTTATGTTCAAGCACAAAATCGTAAATTTTCAAAACAAAAACAAAACGTGTTGTAAGCGATTTTAAACGACAAAAAAAGAGTGATGTTTGGTAACTAAGGTACCATGTATTAACCCTTGTAGTGCTGGAACAGAATTCATGCTTATACAAATAGGTGAGATTCAGGCCAGACGCCAAGTAAATTGGCGACTGGCCTATTATCTAACATGTATGCTACTCTGGGTATCTTACCTCAACATAATGAAGCAAAAAATTTAAGTTTTGGAACGCAGACGACACAGGCATCTATTTTTAGAACGGTACCCAGCATTCTAAGGGTTAACGCTCGATTGTCGCTTTGGGTGGTCGCTCACAACGATTGGTGCTAAAAAGCGATGTCGTTTTGACCCAAAACAGTTTGGCGTTTCGGACTCTTCACCGATATGTCCATTGGATGCAATATGTTGTGCAGCTGAGGCAAACATGCCACACTTACCATGAATGCTTACCGTTGTGATAAACACATAGAATGCTGGGTAATTTTCTAAAAAGTAAATATTTTGTCGTCTTCAGTCCAAAATCTTAAATGTTTGCTTAATTCTGACGTGGAAAGATACTCAGAGTAGCAAACAGAATAGATTACAGGCCAGTCGCCAATTAACTTGGTGGCTGGTCTGAATCCAACCAGTTTACAGAAATATGAAGTCGGTTCCAGGGTACCGTTTAACTAAACAACTTAAGGAAAATAGTTGCGTAAGTCATAACTGATAAACATTAACAGTATCTTAAATGAAAGTACAATATTGAAATGTGACACGTCATTGGACGCTTCTCGGAGAGACGGTTCCAATGATGTGTTACTTTGCAATATTGCTTCTTCCAATATTGAAGTAAGAGAAATTGTTGTTTTAGACTTACGCAAATCTTAAGCGTAAACTGTTCAGTAAAACGGTACCCAGCACTATAGGGGTAAACACATGTTAAAGGGCTGCCTAATCCCGATTCTAACAAAGGCAGCCTGTCTGATTCTCCTTTTTGTTTCATTCATCAAGGCCAAAAGCAATGGAATTAATTCCCTAATGCATTATACCTGTCAAAACATGCCTGCAACAGAAAAATTTGAAAACCATTATGATAAAGGAGATCTATTCTACATGTGAGTTTGAGTGCATAGGGTTAAGATTGCAACCTTAACCACTGGGGCACACAGGACCCCATCCACAAGTGCTTAACATCTCCCAACGTTGAAATAAAACACATACGTTTTTGGCTGGAAATATCTTCTACATTCCTAAAACGCTTAAGCCATTCTACCTGTGAGTTTGAGTGCATAGGGGTAAGATCGCATCCTTAACCACTGGGCCACACAGGACCCCAACCACCAGTGCTTAACTTGGAACTAGTGTTTTGAAATAAGTGACCAAGATCTCCCAACGTTGAAATAAAGCACACTAGTTTTTGGCGGGAAACAGATGAAGCCCTGTTTTCCCCCGGACACCCTCAGTTTTTATGGGCTGTATCTATACGGGACAAGGAATAATGTCATGGTCGTCCCCCCCTCCCCCGGGACATTGCCGTAATTTGTTTATAACCTTGTTTGTCACGACAGAATCGCTTGAATTAATTATTGGATCGCGTCTCCCGGAACCTAAACGTCCTCCACGCACGGTTGCACACCCACCACAAACAACTTTTACAACTCTCCTTGGTAAAACAGCAACGGATGATCTCTGGCTGGCGTCATGCCTCGGTGGCGCGAAAGAGCATCGAACTTTCGAAATTCTCCATTCTTAAAACGCTTTGGATGCACGAAAGAGCAACGAACTTTCGAAATTATTCATTCTCAAAACGATTTGGTTGCACGAAATAGCAACGAACTTTCGAAATTATCCATTCTTAAAACGCTTTGGTTGCACGAAAGAGCAACGGCCTATCGAAATTATTCATTCTAAAAATCCTTTGGTTGCGCGAAAGAGTGACGAATTTTCGAAATTCTTCATTCTTTACACGCATGAAATAGAACTCCTCAGAGTTACCCCATTTGCATGAAATTTAAATGATGTTTTTCATCTTTATACCGGATATTGAAGGTAATTTATGATGCCATATTGTGTTGAACGTCTTTCGTTTTCTTATATATAATGCACAACATTTTTTCAGTGTCGCCACCATCTTTACACACTATTTTGTTTCTAAGAAGATGGTCATGTGACATCCGCGGTGGCAGTGATCAATGCCATAAAGGGAGATTACTGTGAGGAGTTTGGCATTGAATATGGTGCGACACCGCTGTTCAACTACCGTTGTGGAGTGACACCACAGTTTAACTAAGTTTAGTTTAAACTTAGTTATTTTACATCGATTGTGAAACAAGTTCTTACAACTTAGATTAATCACTCTCGAGTCTGCTTCCTGGATACATAACCAGTAATCGCGTCGAATGTGGATTAATGAAAGTTCGCAAGGCAGATCCCGCTCTTTACAGGATTCGAACCCACGACCCTCGTGTCCAGAAGCCGAAGCTCTACCTCTGGACCACTGTTCTCCACAGTTTGACTTCTTCCGTATGTGTTGTACAATAAGAAGTAGTTCTTGAAAATCTCAAATTTTGCATTCCATACTTCTTAGCATTGGACAAAAGGTACCCGAGGATGCATCATTAACTAATTTTGACATTTTGGGGTCGTTGGCCTCGATCTAGAACGTTTTATTATATGATTTGTTCCCCAACTACTTGCTCTCTAGGCTGAACGAAGGATTTGGCTGACAACGGTGACCGCTGCAATTTGGTAAGTGAAAATAGAGGGTGGTAAAGGAAAGAAAGCAATAAAAAACCTAGATGAGCATGCCCTTGCATGGATGCTATATAAGTTGAATAATAAGGACTAAGACTGAATCTTTTCGCAGAAAGCACTATGACTTGGACAAAATAACTATTTTTGTATATTACACAGAAGAGATGGCAACATAAAGCTATGGCCGTATTCACCATTTGAAACGATAACCAGAATCGGGGCCTTATTATAGGTATCCAGACTCAAAAACTCGCACAAAAGGAAGCCAGAATATCAATTATCGAGCGTTTGCGGGCGTCTTATTTTCTGAAAATTTCTGAATGTACCGTTAATCCTTATAATGCTGGAACCAAATTCATGTTTATGCAAACAGGTAAGATCCAGACAAGCCGCAAATTAAATTGGAGACTGGTTCAGATCCAACCCGTTTGCTTCGCTGAGTATCTTTTCTCAACAAATCAATCAGATATTTTGAGGTTTCGTAAGGCAGTCGACACAAAAATCTATTGTTAGAAAATTACCTTGCATACTAAGGGTTAATGAACAATACTGTCCATATTAGGGAAAGGTTAATGACATGACGTGTGTTGCTAAGTCTTAGAATAGCATCTCTTAAATCAGCCACGCCTGCAGGGGTGTCTTTATAATTCCGTTATGCGTTGAACCATAAACATTCAAACGCCCAAACATGTACCTTATGAACCATATTTCTTTAAACCAATTTTGCGGAGTTATAAACTGAAGTCGGAAAACAATTCGTCGATGGCGTTAATAACATATCATAAGCTGTTTTGTTTAGAATTTATTCAAATGGGAAGATTTATTCTATAGAATAATTCTCTTTTATAATATTTCGGCCGGGAAAGCCTTTATCAAGAATTATAGTAGGCCTATATTTCACATCTTAGTATTGGTACTCGAACTTAGAGCAATGTGATGCCAAGGATCAACTGATTTTCGGTTTCGATAAAGGAGTCTGCCGAAATTTTGATAAAAGAGCTTTTTTCAGATAAATATACAAAACAGTTTCTCTTATTCATCACTTCTTTCGTCACATCATGGAACGGGCCACAAAAACACGATACTGTTTTGTTGAGAGGATTAAATAAGCGCAAACAAATGCTAGTGGTGTTCGGCTTTCAGACGGCCGTATATGGCTGCTAATGGTAAGATGAAAATGTTTATTAATTGCCTTCATCAGTATCGGTGTGTGAATTATACGTTACCTCTGACGTTATACCTTTTGACCTTTCTACACTAAAGTCAAATACAGCTCTCGATTCAGGCATTATATGGAGTTATGACTTTTTATAAACCTATTGCAACAATGATAGTTTGCTGCATATTATTTTATGCTTTTAACAAAATTCTTACATATCAAAATTTTTTGACGAATGATTCAAAGAAAACTGGTTCCCCGCTGTTTAATGGCTCCACTACGTTGTACAAGATATACTCGATAGATGAGAGACCGGTTCCCAGGCTAATGGGTATTCTCCCTAGGACGTCTGCGCATGTGCAGAACTCATCATTTCCGTCACAGTCCATGAATGTCACCCAACATTTGCCACATCACGAGGAAAACAAGTGTGTCCCGTTTCCTAGACACCGGGTTGGCATGACCTTGGTTGTCTACTTGTGGTTTGTCGTCTGCGTCAAGTTCTTGCGGGTGGAAATCGAGGCTACCAAACTTTTCCCAGAATGTAAAATCTCGGTTTGGGTACCTGGTACCCACCCATTGGGTTGAGGAGGATAAGCGAGTGGTTTTCACACTGAACAAATAAGTTTACAAAACAAACAAACCACGATGTATACAATGCTTAACATTTTACGCCGTATTACTCTACTGTTCCACAACGTCTGTACAGTGCTTTGGAACCGTCGTGCGAAAAGATCAATTGTTCCCTTTGAGCATTAAACAATTTGTTGCAATGGTTTTTACCTTATTTTAGAAAAATAACTGTAACCTTTTAAACTTTTGATTCTCATCAGCTGATTCATTAAAGAACTTGCCTAATGACATAAAACCATGATTTTCACAAATCAACTCCATCGTATTACCCTTGCAAGCCTTTATAATCCAGAGGAAAATTACTTTTGGCGTTGTGTCTGGCTACCATATGGACAAGACTTACATGTGTTCCTTCCTACAGGGCACACACTTTGTAGAGAATTCCGTCAAGACTCGTGAATTGTAACGAAACGCTAGGGTCTGTTTTGTCAGAGTCCGGTATGGTTATCCCGTTTGTGTTTCATAAGCCGATGAAAATGGTAAACAATTAATATTTGATGCGATTTAATACAAATCACTTCTAAATTTAGCCCTTGTATCCTTGGTCGTGTTTTCGCCCTCAAAGCGTCAGACGACAAAATAAAAAACATGGGTAATCGGAAATCTATTTTTCATCCTGAATCATGTAAAGACTTGGTGCCGATGGGTAACTGGAAAATGGGACTTGTGGTGGGGTGTTGAAAATCCACGCCGGGCGCTTGTTAACAACTTGCTTGCTTTCGACTTTAGACTGATCAGCGAGTTTTTATGCATAAATTCTTTCGAAATGAATGTTAAATAAACACGTGAATATACATTGCTATGACACACAATGATTCGTTATTGATATGTGTACCTAACGTCATGTTGAGCTTGTCGTCACCATGTGACTACGTACTACCTTATTCCGTACTCACGCAAACGCAGGAAACACGTCAGAGAAAGCCCTGATGCACCGAGGAAATCCAGGGGCCAAACAATAGAAAGATACAAAAATACACAAGTGATAATTCTAAAAGCATACAAGATTGACTAGTGAAACACGGTTACTATGTGGCGCTTTCCAAATGTGTATGTAGATGTTAGAATTCAGCGTATATGAATAATTTGTTGATACTGTATTACAATAGGATTTCTTTTCACGATGTCTTTCCAAATCTCTTTCATTTTTTTAATGGACTTTAACTTGCTTCCAATTTGATATTGAATGGCATATATGGACCCTTAAGGCATCTGTTGAACATCTTTTTAATTATTGCAACATATTATATTAAGAGGTTATATGTTACTGTCGGAATTCTTGAAAAAAAAAACGTTTGAAAATATGCTGATTAGCCTAAGACCCTTTAATATCCGAGCGTATATCCTGCGCTAGTGCTGCCCTAGACGGCTTCAAGGGTGAAGTACAGGCTGCATCCCCCCAATATACCTATACCGGACGTTGTTAATTGCACTACAGCTCGTAGCGTCAGTACGGGTAAACACATGAAGGTGTCTGTACTATATTCAAAGAAAAACAGGAAACTACCAGGCTAAGCTGCTAATCTACAAATCAAGCAACATTAATCCTTCTTAAGCTTTGCATTGTATGATGTACGTATGTATTTGTCAAAAAAGCTTGAAGTTTGATCTGTCGAGTATTCCGTGCCATCTTCGGCAACAAAATTAAACTTTTACTAGGCAACCGTATTGAAGGTTACCCAAATATGGTAATTCAAACAACCTTGCATTCGATGTTCTGTTTAAAGAAACTTGATAATTACACAGTCGTACATTCACTAGCAAACGATATTCGTTTTACGCGCATGTGTCGTAGCCATGTTACATGTATGCGACATTACATTAGTACATTAGTGATAAGTGAATAGACGTTTTTTCGCAGTTTCCACTATTGCCTAACCGATACTTCTTGAACATATCCTTCGCTGACGTCCTTACCGAAGAACCAGGGGCCCGTTTTACTAAACAGTTTACGCTTAAGATTTGCGTAAGTCTAAAACAACAAGTCATTTTATTTCAATATTTGGCAAAGCAATATTGCAAAGTAACACATCATTGGAATCGTCTCTCCGAGACGCTTCCAATGACTTGTAACGTTGCAATATTGTACTTTCATTGAAGATATTATCCATGTTAATCAATTATGACTTACGCAAACATTTTTCGTAAGTTGTTTAGTAAAACGGGCCCCTGGCTCACAAACCTGTATTTGTTGTCCTATATATGATTAAAATGCACTAAAACAAAATCAAACTATTCCTATTCAGATCAACTTTAACTGGCCAAAATACAATTATATAATAAAATAGAATATGATTCAACATATAATGGAATTGTCATGTAACCCTTTTTTATGCAAATGTGTTCAATATTCTTCAACGCTTCGTAAGGGTTTGGAATATTTTTTCTTTAATGTTTGATAACAACACAGACGATTAGATCTTTTTTATTTTCATATTCGGAAACATTATAAAAATGTTAACATCCCAAACTAGCTGCTGTGGTTCTCAAAGTCATTTCATCCTTATGTTGTACCCAAAGAAGCACTCTAACCCTTATAATGTTGGAACCTACTTCATGCTTATGCAGACAGGTTAGATACAGGTCAGCCGCCAAGCAATCGCTCCTTCCTTGGGGTTTCTATATCGTTTTAATTTCACTATAAAGCCTCTAACGAATACTTGGTGGGTGAACAATATGTGAAAATAGCACTTTGAAACATTGATAATAAATAGTACAGGCGTTATATTGTAATGACCATGTGGTGTTTGAATATGTTTCAACATAGTAAAAGATGATGTTTATCCAAATTAACCAAGTTTTGCATTTTTCTGAGCGCTTGTATGCTTTAAAGCAAATACTTATTTGATAAAACGCTACCCTGAACCTTCTTTATTGGCGTTTGGAGATGTTCGGTGTATTTGTTCTGCGGACTGATGACAAAGGCAGTCATTAACCCTTTACCAAACGCCAACTTTCAACTGTCCCAAATTGAAGGAGTTTGCAGACGACATTTCAAAATGTGATGAAATTTGAAAATAATCTTCAGATAGGGGAGAACACATTGTTGGAAAAGGAGAAATTGCACGTTACGAGCAATTTCTCTTTTTCCTACAATTGTTTCCAGAGTTGTCTGCAACAAAGCGGTTAAATGTCGTAACTGTTTGGTAAAGGGTTAAATTATTGACTCGGTGGTGGGATATGACAGTTATTGAAATATCGGACATTGATTTTGCTAGAGCGATTCAAGGTCACACCCGGCGTTGCTCTTGTATAAGCATACTCAATGGTTATGAAACACGACAGGTATTCAAACAACCGGCATGGGCCTTACCTATTAAGGCGAGTCCTATTTTCCCAAGGGGTCAAATGATTTTTAAAGCAACTTCGATTAGCTTATGATTTTGTTTAGGGGTCAACGGCTTTTTATTGCAAGTTCATATAGGTTAACCATATCTTATCATAGTCTAAAAATTATGTGTTCTTCGTTTAAACAGATTCCGTGTACACCTTCCGAGTCGTTCATAATTAATTGTATGGAATTGCAAGTCACACTTTGAGAGGATTTGCTTTCATTGGTATACTTACCATAAGATCTTCAATCTGACTTGTGTTTTCAACTATCGAAAATCAACACAAAACCGAACTGACCACTGCTAATAGGTAAATTTGAGGTTCTGAGAGACTGCGATTGTATTGATTGCCAAAAACGTCAACGCTGCTGTGTCAATATTTTCACAAAAAGTCTTCATTTTTTAACGTAACGTGTGAAACCAGACGTTGAATTCCATGTCTCCAAGTTCAATTCCTAAACCTAATACTTATTCAAACGAATTTAAAAACAACAGTTTACGACAAGTCCCCTGTTCCGTATATTTTTCTTTTGATTTCAAACATATGTACTTGGGTTATTGTATCTAGCGTCAACCTTATCGGGCATGTTTCGACACTGCATTGTTTTAAACAGAGCATATCAATGAAACAAGTTGGATAGAAACTCTCCAATAGCAAGTCGTTTACTACAGATATCATGTTGCTAGTTCAAACTCCTCCCAGTGATCTCCCTTTATGGGATTAATCGTTGCCAATCTGAACACATCGGGTTTATCAAATGAAAACACCTCTGAAATAATAAGGATGACGCCATATTGGTTCCCAGCGGAATGACGTCACTTGACTTTCGTGTTTAAACATAGATCTTAAATGTGAAATCTAAAAAGTCGTTAAATTTGATTGAGGAAACAACTTTACATGTCACAACCACAGTTTTGCCATTTGGTATGAGTTACTGATAAAAAGATTATTTAAAAGGATGTCCAACCCTTCCATACACATTGAACTACTTAACTTGCACTCTTAGAAAATGTGTTAATTGCCGGATGCCGATTTACCCGAAAAATTGTAACACTACACTTATATCCGAGGTGTATTTCACAGCTCACGGAAATACCCGAGTAGTTCCGATTGAATCGTTGCAGCGTAGCAAAGGGAGGTTGCTGTGAGGAGTGATAGGGTATTACAATGTACATGTAGATTCTTACATATTTGTTTAATGCACCAGCAGTAAAATAGATATAAATCCACCATGAAAAATGACAAATATATAGCAGCCACCAACAATTGATATGCGTATACCAATACGATATACATAACCTTTGTCTCCATTATCAATAATCAACGTATGATTCGCACAGTTTTGACACGTGACATATTACCATGAAAAGGAATACCTATCATTTTTATACATTTGTCTATCAGCCGCATTATAGTTAAAAATCAACCCTAATGATGCATGGTAATTTCATTAAAAATTTAAAAAAAAAAAAAATAGAATGGTGTGTCGTCTGCTTCCCAAAACCTTGAATATTTGCTTGATTTTGAACGGGGTAGATACCCATAGTACCAAACAGGTTAGATCACGGACCTGTATCTAATCCGCTTGTATATGCACGGAGTCTTTTCCAGCACTATAAAGGTTAACGTCTGGAAAGTGTCTGCGGCATACACAAATGGTGAAAGACTATGAGTATACTCCAGCAATTTATTGCTCCATCAGGATTATCCAAACAGCATTTTTCTGATCGAACAGAATAAGATAAAACTGGAGCAGCAAGTTGCCTATCAGACCGCCTTGTCTTCACCACCAAATTTCTGATTGAGCAAGATGCTATTTTTAGAATGGATGTGCATTAGCAAAGAACTTGATTGACCATTTGACGTAGAGAATGAGCAATACGAAATGTCATGTCGAACATATTTAGTGCTTGATAAACCCCTCTGTGTGGTAGGACGTACATGTTGTTCACAAGAAATATGTGCGTCTTTTCTTAGCGCTTTAGTTAATGGAT
The DNA here is from genome assembly GCA_947846245.1 of Cerastoderma edule. Classification (NCBI taxonomy): domain Eukaryota; kingdom Metazoa; phylum Mollusca; class Bivalvia; order Cardiida; family Cardiidae; genus Cerastoderma; species Cerastoderma edule. The sequence continues at coordinate 24,062,902 of OX401415.1, forward strand.
AATATTTTCGAACTGTCTACCCTTTTTGCAGTTTAACCCATTTTCAAACGGTAACGACATTTTGCCATTGTGCTGAAGACGACTCTGGATAACATCATGGGAAAAGGATAAATTGCTCGTAACGAACAATTTTTCCTTTTCCCAAAATGTTTGATGCCCCACCAGAAGATTTTTGATAAATTTCATCACATTTTCAAATGTCGTCTGCAAACCCTTTTAATTTGGGACGGTAGAAAATTTTGAGTTTGGCAAAGGGTTAAGATGACGCATCTCTCGGTAAAAGGTCAGTAATTATCTAAAGGTGATTAGCGTTCTTGGTTTTCTATATGCGAGCATGAGAATTCCTGTAGAAAAGGTCGAGTCTTCAAGTGCTCATACGAACATATCACGATTCATACTAACTCGTTTCTAATCTGAAACCTTTTGAAATGTCTTTTTGTGGAATATGTCTTTTGAAACGCTATCGGAGAATGATGCTTTGTCTTGCTATGAATATGTTATTAACCCTTTTAGTGATGGTACCGCCTTCGTGCTTATGCAAACAGGTTGGACCTAGGTCAGCCGCCAACTGAGTATCTTTACTTAACAAAATCGAGACAATTTTCTTTGTGGCTAGATTGTGATCTAACCTGTTTGCTACTCTGCGTATCTTTCCTTAACAAAATTAAGCAGATATCTAAGGTTTGGGAAACCAGACGACACAAACAACTATTTTTAGAAAATTACCCAGCATTATAAGGGTTAATCATGGCCTAGTGGTTAGAGTAGAGAACTTGAAATCACATGGCCCCTCTCCCCGTGGGTTCAAATCCCGAGAGGGATATGGATTTTCATGAGAGGCAGTCTCCCGACTGACTTACGGAATGCCGATGGTTCTACCCGTCTTGACAAGCCCTTATGGGTAGTTGAATATGGGGTCTTCCTTCATCATTAAGAGTCAGGCATCGCTACATAGCTGAAATAATGTTGATGTGATGTAAAACCCATATACAATAAAAAAGGGTTAAACATAGTTTGTAACAATTAACGATAGAATCCTGGATGATTACATAAATACCGGCATGCGTGGCAGAGAACCCCAAGCTGCACCATCAACCGATGCACCCATGCCTAGTGAGAATTGTTGATAAAATCGTTATAGAGAGACAAGTACTTTACATAAACGAAAACTCTTTTGAAACAATTTTGTGCACCCCTCCCAAAATTCGAAATGAATCTATTGTTTGTTGTTGATAAAATAACCCCCCATAAATCAGATACTGTACGTGTTATCAGGCTACAAAACCTGATCGCTACTATCGGACACAATCGAACATGATGTTAATAAGGATTTGTCAAACAGCAACGAGGTTATTTTGAGTAAAGATTTGTGGGTGGAGAAAGCTTAAAAGAAGAAAATAAATCATCAATTACATGATCCAATGTTTGTTTCACCAAATGCGATTAACGCTCCCTTTGTTTTTCTCTCTACTAATAGCATGAAACCCCACAAAAACTTGTTATTGCGGGCGGGGTAAGCCCGTTTGAAAACAAAATAACAATCGGATCTACTCGGGTATTTACGTGAGCTGTGAAATATACATCGGATATAAGTGTAGGGTTAAATTTTTTTTCGGGTAAATCGGCATCCGGCAATTAACACATTTTCTAAGCGTGCACGTTCAGTAGTTCAATGTCTTTGAAATTGGTTTGACATCCTTTCAACACTTTTTTTTATCAGTAACCCATACGAAATGGCGAAATCGTTGTTGAGACATAGTATAGTTATTTCCTCAATCAAATTTAACGACTTTTAAGATTTCACATTTAAGATCTTTTTTTAAAAACGAAAGTAAAGTGACGTCATTCTCGCGGGAAGCAATATGGCGTCATCCCTATTATGTCAGAGGTGTTTTCATTGGATAAACCCGATGTGTTCAGATTGACAAAATAGTTTGCCCTCGAAGAATCAATTCCATAAACGGTTTGAAAACAGAATCATTTGATAACATCATGACTGTTAGCATACATATTTATTCTCCTGGTATCGTCCCACCAGGAATGCACAATACTTTTAACTAGCCGCTTACCGCTTTCCCTCATTCCGATATTAGACTGAGAGACGGAATTTCCATGTTGCATTGACTTCATTAGGCGGGGGAATCACGCGACCAATGTTTACCATCTTACGTCCGATCAAAATGACCGCGCCCAGGTATTTTCTGTGGATACATTGTATATGATAACCCATGCATTATCCAACTGCCAACAATCAGCAGGGAAATCGCAGTCGAAGATAGACTGTTTTCTACATGCGCAGATAAGGATAGGAAAAAGCATCGGTTAGAAGCAGATTGTGAATATAACTAAAATTGTAAACATACATGTTCTTTCTAGTAGAACTGGTTTATACACCAATCGAAGGAAATAATTTCATTTCTTTATAGTTTATGCAACGTGAAAATGTTAAAACGCTATTGGCACATCACACGTGGCAATGACTGGTCTGCATAACATGCTTGAGGTCCTATCCTGGCAACATATGTTATAATCTTACGTGATAATGAAATAAGATGGATATACAGTGAAGCCTCGTTTATCCGGACCCCGATTATCCGGCTGTATCGCAATCCGAACGAAATTGTAAGGGAACGGAATTATTTGACCAGTTTGTTGCAGACGACTTTTTAAAACATTGTGGGTAAAGGAGAAATTGCTCGTGATGAGCAATTTCTCCTTTTCCCACAATGTTTTCTGCCATATCAGAAGAATATCTTTGAATTTCATCACGTTTTGATATGTCGTCTGCAAACTCTTTCAATTTGGGACGGTCGACAATCTGGCGTTTGCTAAAGGGTTATAAGTATACACGTGCATACAGACCGTTTATGTCTTAATGTGTATCAGAACATGGTCTGCTTCATTAGTCCGGATTATTCGGTAAAACGGACATTTTGTTGGGAACAGACATGTTCGGATTAACGAGACATCACTGTATTGGTTGATGAGAAAAGAAAATTGAAGGATATTATACAAATGTATGTACATATCAGCAAATCCCCTTTTTACTTACACACTCATTTCAAAGAACCTCTTCAGAAGGCATGAACCATAATGAGCTTTTTGATGAAGCGTTTTATTTTATTGTTTGAATTGTCGGTTTAGTGTTTTGATGTAACTTCCAACTGGTGAAAGCATAGTAAGTATCTATTGTATTCCTGCAATACCTCCTTTATCCGAAATATTTCTCAATTCTAAATGATCCGGATACAAGAGAACTTAAAGAAGAATGACATCCATAACTGCTAGATATGCTATACTTTGGCGCAAACGTTAATTGATCAGATTTGGTGTTTTCATAAAACCACTCGGTGAAGGCATAGTGATGGTGTATTGTATTCCCGTCATTGTGACTGAGATTGAAGGCGACTTTTGTCCTAGACGGTGAAAACCTCCTTTATCCAAAATATGTGTCAGTTTGGGTACAAGAGAACTAAGACAAATAAGTTAACCGCAATATTTAGTTACACAGCATTGTATCTCATCAATTAATTGATCAAAAAGATTAGGTCTTTTTTAGTAACATTGGTGTCGGTTAATGCGTTGTTTGCGTTGGCGTCAGCGCTTACGTTAATCACAAAGTCGCCAAATCCGCCCGGATCAAACCAGGGTTATTGGGTTAATCGTGGATACTTACAGCCGAAATATCACAGGTTTAAACCGAAAGAGGATCTACTTATTTCCTCAAACCGCACGCCGCCATGTCACATTGATTAAGTCTCGCATTTTAAGACGAAATCTCGCAGAATCTCGTGGCCTTTTCAGGCATCAACGCGTGCCATTGGTTGGGTTTTGAGAATTAAGACAAGGCTGACGGAATTTATTACCTCTACCGCTGCCATTTACAGGCACCCATAAATATTCCCATTCATATAATGAAACAATCCGTATTAGGAAAAACAAATAATTTGTGTCACTCTAAAAGGTGACGCTATATTGGTCTAGCTTAAAGACGTCTGATAAACGATTTATCTTTTTATTAATTTACTCGCCCCCGCCATCAAGAGGGATTTTCTTTTAAAGATTCGTTTAATATAGTAGATATGTTTTTTTTTCTTAAAATTATACAATATATGATTATTAACAAAAGACAAATTGCCTAGAATTAGTGAATTGTTGACGAATTAGCTTAAACTTAAGACAACGAGTTTCATTATGCTGCTTTATCAAATATGCAAATCAGGTATCGTTAATGAAGTGTGGTATAAAATAAACAGTCTTCCAAATAAAATGTGTGTTGGTAACATTTTAAAATAGTACTTAATTGGTAAAGGGGAAACAGTAGATGTTCTCATTTAATCTTGTATATTCCCTTGTAGCTTAACACAGTTTATTAAATAATAATTGACCTTATAATAAACAGTTATTTGTTAATCTTTAGATAAAAGACGCTTTTTTTAAAAAATAAATTGTATCAATTTATCTTCCACTCTGCGTACGTCACCACCAAGAATTCGACGACGATAAATATAACAAGTCAAATGACATACCCTTCACAGGCTATTAATCTGTTTGGAGGTGAACACTCAGCAATGGTTTGTTTTATTTGGTTTTATATTCCCGCCAGAATAACGCGTTTACAACAGATGTACAATGCAAACAGACACGATACAAACAGAAGAGAATACAAGCAAACTATAAAATAAGAAATAATGATAACAGAACAAACAAACATGCATGTCATATACGTATAGAGACATGTTGTACCCAATATTTGCTTCACTTCTTTGTCACACCTTTCTCTGACAGTGGTGAAAGGCTAACATTTGAAGCCATCCTAATCATTTAGAGCAAGATCATCCTTGGAACGGAAACGAAAACCAAGGATGTTAATTGGATAAAAGGGTTATGTAGCAAAAGACAAATATTTGTTTAATTTATGTCGACGAGTTAAGAACATTATATTCGCCAAGGAACACAGTTCAATGGACATCCGAGGATAAGAGAGGCTGTTTTGTGATACAATTGTATCATGATATCATAAACTAAGCTTACGGCACTGTCAAGAAAGAACACGGTATAATTCGATGACGTTATGTATAACACCTTAGACAACACACCTTCCACAGGGTATCAATTTGTCGGAATGTGCCCACCATGTAATGGTTCATTCGATCAGTCTAGTCGTCTATTTTCAAGGCTTTTTGTAACGGCTTCGAATGTCAACTGATTGTCGACGTTAAAGATGCATATATCTTTACTCAAAATACTTCAAACAATACTTTTTTAGGCTGTGATGTGACTGATTAATTAGTCTTTTTCTACATTTCTACATGTAGCACGGAACCTCTTTTCACATATTAATGCCAATCACATCTACTTGGGTATTTCCGTGACCTGAGAAATACAACTCGTATACAATTGTTTGCGAAAATGAATGTATTGTTATATTCTTTGTCAACCATGAGCTGTAAATGCTTCAGTTGAAATAAAATGTTCTTCTCTATATAAGTGTAGTGTTAAAATTCTGTTTCCAAAATATAGGCTTTTCAGAAATCGTCATTTGAACAGGCACCAATCGTGGCCAGTCCTGGTAATTTAATATCAAATGGTTTATCAAAAAAATGACATAATAAATAAACACACACATACACACTGTGACATCGTAAGACGTAATCAAATAACATAAAGGCTTTCAGCAGCTTAGACTAATCGTATTTTATGATATTCATTTCACATGAGGTATATTACACAGTTATGACAGAAGATATAAGTGGTATACGTGTATGAGTATATAATGAAGAATGTTATAAAAATGCAACATATAATTGTGATTGGATTATATCAAAACTTCATTTTTTTCCAGTTCTAATAACAAAATCATTGATAAACCATGTTATCAATGGAATAAAACCGATTCTTTCACATAATAATTTGCACAACTGAAAATTTTGTAATCAAACCTAACACTCTTCTTCCACCATGCCTTTTCCAAAAAGACTACCCTTCTCTGATACCAATACCATGTAGATGTACATAGGGAGTTCATTCCATTAGCAAGAGTGTGCCTTCGTAGCCAAGTGGTAAAAGTCTTTGATTGTAAATTTAACACCTTACTTCAACCATAGCATTCCAACAAAGACTCCAATCCTAACCTTCTCTGAAACCTTTACTTTTAAGATGTACATAGGAAGTTTATCAGATTAGCAAGATTCTGTCTTCGTAGCCAAGTGGTAAAAGTCTTCGATTGTAAATTTAACACCTTACTTCAACCATACCATTTCAACAAAGACTCCAATCCTAACCTTATCTGAAACCTTTACTCTTAAGATGTACATAGGAAGTTTATCCGATTAGCAAGATTCTGTCTTCGTAGCCAAGTGGTAAAAGTCTTCGATTGTAAATTTAACACCTTACTTCAACCATACCATTTCAACAAAGACTCCAATCCTAACCTTCTCTGAAACCTTTACTTTTAAGATGTACATAGGAAGTTTATCAGATTAGCAAGATTCTGTCTTCGTAGCCAAGTGGTAAAAGTCTTTGATTGTAAATTTAACACCTTACTTCAACCACACCCTTCCAACAAAGACTCCAATCCTAACCTTCTCTGAAACCTTTACTTTTAAGATGTACATAGGAAGTTTATCAGATTAGCAAGATTCTGTCTTCGTAGCCAAGTGGTAAAAGTCTTTGATTGTAAATTTAACACCTTACTTCAACCACACCCTTCCAACAAAGACTCCAATCCTAACCTTCTCTGAAACCTTTACTTTTAAGATGTACATAGGAAGTTTATCAGATTAGCAAGATTCTGTCTTCGTAGCCAAGTGGTAAAACTCTTTGATTGTGAATTTAACACCTTACTTCAACCATACCATTCTAACGAAGACTCCAATCCGAACCTCCTCTGAAACCTTTACCATTTAGATGTTCACAGGACGTTTATCAGATTAGCAAGATTCTGTCTTCGTAGCCAAGTGGTAAAAGTCTTCGATTGTAAATTTAACACCTTACTTCAACCATACCATTTCAACAAAGACTCCAATCCTAACCTTCTCTGAAACCTTTACTTTTAAGATGTACATAGGAAGTTTATCAAATTAGCAAGATTCTGTCTTCGTAGCCAAGTGGTAAAACTCTTTGATTGTAAATTTAATACCTTACTTCAACCATACCATTCTAACAAAGACTCCAATCCTAACCTTCTCTGAAACCTTTACCATTTAGATGTTCACAGGAAGTTTATCAGATTAGCAAGATTCTGTCTTCGTAGCCAAGTGGTAAAAGTCTTTGTTTGTGAATTTCACACCTTACTTCAACCACACCATTCCAACAAAGACTCCAATCCTAACCTTCTCTGAAACCTTTACTTTTAAGATGTATATAGGAAGTTTATCAGATTAGCAAGATTCTGTCTTCGTAGCCAAGTGGTAAAAGTCTTTGATTGTAAATTTAACACCTTACTTTAACCATACCTTTTCTACAAAGACTCCAATCCGAACCTTCTCTGAAACCTTTACCATTTAGATGTACATAGGAAGTTTATCAGATTAGCAAGATTCTGCCTTCGTAGCCAAGTGGTAAAAGTCTGATTGTAAATTTAACACCTTACTTCAACCATACCATTCCAACAAAAACTCCAATCCGAACCTCCTCTAAAACCTTTACCATATAAATGTACATAGGAAGTTTATCAGATTAGCAAGATTCTGTCTTCGTAGCCAAGTGGTAAAAGTCTTTGATTGTAAATTTAACACCTTACTTCAAACATACCATTTCAACAAAGACTCCAATCCGAACCTTCTCTGAAACCTTTACTATTTCGATACACATAGAAGTTCATCGCATTAGCCAGGTTGTGCTTTCGTGGCCAAGTGGTAAAAGTATTTAGTCGTTCATTCAACACCCATCTCCAACCATGTCATTCCAAAAAAAAAGACGACAAACATACCTTTCTTTCTCTGATACCATTACCATGTAGATGAACATAAGAAGTTCATTACATGACAATATTGTGCCTTCGTGGCCAAGTGGTAAAAGTGTTTAACTTTAAATTCAACATCAGTCTTCAACAATGCCATTCCCAAAGACTTCCATCCAACGCCCGTAAAACCATTATAATGTAGGTACACATACAAAGTCGATCACACGAACAAGACTGCACCTTCATGGTTAAAGTGTTCAAATTTAATTTTAGGTTTACACCAGAGGTAGTCTCCTGATTATGCTATAGGATGCACATGGTTCAACCCGGCTTTATCAGCACAATAGGGTAGTTTACCTTTGTGCCTTAGTCCATGTGTAATGAGCCGGGTACCGTAATGTAATTATACCTTTTACTGTCTGGTACGGAATAAAAGCCGAAGCCCAAGCTTATGAATCCTACCCTACGGCTTTCCCGGTTCCACCAGTTCTAGGCTAGGGCACCGTAGTGACTTGCCAAAGGCTACTCCTTAGAAACCAGAAGTATCAATGGGGTTCGAACCCGGGACCCCGAGTTCTTTGTCCACCATCTTAACCACCGAGCCATTCATGAAATACTGTTGTGCAATGTAAATGCCTGACAAACAAATTAACAAACAGGTGCAAAACCAAATGCCAACGACCTGAATGACTTGCTGAGTCACAGAAGCATGCGTCATTTCAAACTTGTCACAGTAATCTCTCCTTGCTACGCTTCATCGATCACTGCCACCACAAAGTTTTCATCTAGATTTGAATGATATTTAAGTTGTGGGATATTACCGGTTATTGTAGTGAATTTTGTAACACAACTGTGGTCGTTTCTTTCCAGTTGAATTAAAATAAAAACTTCGTTTTCTCTACAAATAAAGCTTATACGGTTCATTTCGTTTGGGTGACTCCGCCATCTTTAAACGACATATTCGTTTCGAAGCAGATGGAAATGTGACATTTGTGGTAGCGATGAGCAATCCAATAAAGGGAGGTCACTATGAGAAGTTTTTCGTCATCACAGATTACGTCAGGTAAGTTAGCACAATTGAAAATAAACCTGTTGTTCACATAGATTTAAGAAAAATGGCAAGGGAACAGTTGAAGTTCAAAGAAATTATGTACTAGGCCCTAAGAATTATTCAAACGGGAATATATTTTCTCATATTTCCAATAATTGCAACATATTTCATACAAAAAACTCTCTTTGTGCATTTTTTTTTATTCAGCTTTCAATAGTATTGCGTCACGTGGTCGTAGATATCGGAGTAGTTTATACGTCATAATGAATGTATCCCGCATCACGTATATGTTACCATGGGGATGCATGCTTCCTTCTATTTTCAATTAACACCCAAGGTTTGGACCTAACCGTATATCCGCTAAATTACCACTAAGGCGCATACACTGCAATTCGTTGATTGAAAATGAATAGCATTTTCTATGTATGAAAGACATGGCCCAAGCTCATGCCACCTGGTTGTGCAAATGGCTGCAGATCACTGGAAGACGTCAAATGAGGATTTTTAAAAGGAATTCTAAATCCAACCTGAACTCATCGGTTTGGTTCAAAGATCCCACCTCTGATATGATTTTGAAACCACCATATTGGTTTTTGCAAATCTATTCTAATTACCGGCCAAATATTGGTTTATATGCTGTTCAACACTTGGATAAATAGATAGATGGTTGGTGTCGTGAATCGGAAATGTTATCGGGCAAGGCTTTGGAATATTATCCGGTGAGCCGAAGGCTAAACGGATAATAATCCGAAGCCGAGCCCGAACACTTTTCCCATTCAAAGCCACCGACCATCTATTATATTTATCCTGTTACCTTTCAGTGTTCTTTCAAACAAACATGATGTAACTAAAACACAAGATAAAACGAAAAAATAAGTAGAGAATGATGTAAATATGATGTCATGTCGTTCTTATGACGTCATGATTTGTCACGTGCATGTTCTATATGGTTAGTGCCGGATATCACAAATGTTATACGGCACCTAGTTATCGGTCCCAAATGACACTAGTGACAGGATAAACATTAAACTACTAAATGTGAAAATGTGTTATTAGCCGGGCACGATTCACCCGAAATGTGTAACCCCATTATACGAGTGTATTTCTTAGATCACGGAAATACGCGATGGTTATGGTTGCCCTAAATCTACACAAAGCTTTAGAAGCTAAAGTTAAGTGAGATTGAAAAAAAAAGATAGAAGAGGGAAAGGTTACTTGATAGACATAATATTGACGTAAAATGTGTAACAAAATGACGTATAGCTTAGTCTGCAATCTTAACTTATTTCGACAAATCTTGATTATGTAAATACTTTCATAGTAAAATTATTATTTGATAAAAGAAGTTATTGCTTACATTCACTCATTGGTATTCTATTAGAACAAACTATCTACCACATACATTTATTTTTTGGAAAGCGGTGTGCATTCTAGATACGTTTATAACCATGCAAAGTTGTCTTTTGAAACAGATTATATGCGTTTAAGCAGAATGAAAGACTCAGCGTGTTCAGTACACCGAATCAATTAACAGCCCGGCCTTCGATTGTCACGTTAATTGAGTTGATTTACAGATTCCAGAATATCAATTTGACGTCAACGCATAGTTGTCGTGAAGAAAGTCGTCAAAACACGAACCGCTTTACGAGAAATGGCGGTCACGGATATCCTCTGGAAATGACGTGATTAATCCCAGAATTCCAAACGGACTATTCCGTTCTCCACACTTTTTCTTTCTTTGAAATTAGGTTATTCATTTTAATTTTTAGGAACAATCAATGATAGAAATAAGAATATTGTATCATTAAGTGAAATATCAAAACTTAACCCTCAGAATACTGGATAATTTTCTAAAAATAGAGTTTTGATCAATTTTGACGAGGAAAGATACTCAGAGTAGCAAATAGATTAGATCTCAGGCAAGTCGCCAATTTACTTGGCGGCTGGCCTGAATCTAACCTGTTTGCATAAGCATGACATCGGTTTCAGCACTGTAAGGGTTAAGGGGTATACAAGGCAGTCGGTTTCTGTTCATGCTTTGGACGAATATTTGGAAGCTGGCTTCTCTTTGGCATGTCTCTGGTGTCAAAGACGCCTGTTGGTGTCTATTTTAAGTCAAAACACTCGTTAATACGGTGACATTTTCTGCTACACGTCACCAAGTGATTATTTTTGGTGATTTGATGAGAAATGAGGTATCCTATATAAAAATATAAATCGTGAATTTTCCAATCAAGTAAATATCATTAGACCAAGTTGTGTTTACGCCTCAAGAAAGATACAGTTATAACGCTTTCAAATGTCAAGTTATTGCTATGACTATGAAATGTCTTAGAGACAATGGTTTTCTTTTCTCACAACAGACTGTCTTTCATTTTCGTATATTTTTGTAAAACCACATATAGTTTTATGAGAAAAGCAGGAAAATAGTTCATTGCAAAAAGATTCCTTTATGTCTACAACATTTCAGATAAGAAATGCTTACAAACCTATCATCGTAGATATTTCCTTACAAAAAGTACCATAAACGTTTATAAAACGAGGTGCATTACTGGAAAATAAAATGCAAAAAAGTATAATGCATGTATGTAACAAAAGGAAGAATATTCTAATTGACATAAACATGATCATCATTATCCTGTTATCCATAGAAGCCAAGAGAATTCCCCAATTCCTAACCAACATCAATTGTGACGTATTGGCGAAACTCCTAAAAGTAATCTCCCCTTGATACGCTGCAACGATCACTGCCACCACAAGATTTTGATTAAGAATTGGATGGAATTTCAATGCTGTTTTTCTACAATTCTTTACCGGAAATACGTGTTAGTTTAGTAACAATGTTTTCTTGTGTTGATTTTTGACCAGTTAAAGTGAAAACTATTTCGTTTTCGTTACAAAAATAGTACAAACGGTTGTTAATTTATGTCCCCGCCGACTTTACGCGCCATTTTTGTTTGTAAGCAGATAGTCATGTGACATTGAATTTTGTCGTGGCAGAAATCAATTCCATAAAGGGGGATCATAGTGAGGAGTTTGTTTTTTTGCGCTTTATTGAAACTATTGCGTTATCTTCATGATTTAAACCAAATTAGTCATACTGTATGTCTTAAAGTAATAAATTCAGTTATACATTTAATATTTTACAGAAACATTTGAATGACAGACGTTTATGATCTTAAACTAAAAAAATGCTAACATATTTGCTCTTGTCAAGAAAATCGTTCACAGCGTTTTAAAAACGTCGAGAAAACAACTTTCTCAGTAAGGCCACATTTGGCATTTTTCTACAAACTGTCATCTAGTGTTCAGTAGCGCTATTTTCGGTGAGACAACTGGTTTGCGTGTTCCACTTTTTTTCCTGTCCAGCGTTTTACAGCGGGCACGGTGCTCTTTTCAGATTTTAGGATGTGGTTATAAATGTTCAGTAAGGGTTACAGAGTGCCTTTCTGGTGTTGAATAAGCAGCGAAGAGGAATACTGATATATATATTTTTTTTAAAAAAAACAACAACAAAAAAACAAAAAACAAAAAAAAAAACAAAAAAAACATTCGCATGTGACGAATGCATACATTAGAGGCAAATACAATTATTAAATCTACTCCGATACTGGTAATCAACGGGTTTTTGAGTTTCTAATATTTCTTGTATGAATTTCTTGCCCTGACAACATAATTTCTCTTATATTAAAGCCTTTATATGATTCGTTAGTTCTTGGCTTTTACTTCGATGAAAAATCAAGGATCTACTGGTGAGGATAGATATTATGGTAAAAAAGACCGTGTCATCTCAAAATGCAAAAATAATAACGCAGCTACTTAGTTCGACCGTATATACTAGATTAATGTCGGTGCACTACCCATTGGGCTACTACGGACACAGACATATTTTAATTACATAATCTGGCGGCTTCCGTGGCTTAGTGGTTAGAATACAGTACTTAAAATCACATTGCCCCTTTCAAATGGGTACCCATCCTTATGATGGTATTTGGATATTTTCATGAGAGGTAGTATCTTGTCTGACTTACGGAAGGCTGATGGTTGTTGTACAGCATTAAGGGAAATGAAGATGGGGCCTTACTCTATCATTAAAAGTCGGGATCCACAACATAACTTAAATAATGTTGATGCGATGGAAATCCCACTTAAATGAATACATTGTATATTTTAATGACAAGCTGTTTCCCTATGGGAACATACTTAGGGTCTCCTGTCATAATGTATGGACCTCATGACACACATTTATGAATAGGTTTTGTGGTATGATATATCAGATAAATACAAAAAATGAGATCGATTAAAATATAATTTAGCCTGACCTGAACTCACAATACCAATATCGATTTAAAATTGACCCATTAACCCTATGTGGTATTCAACCCTTAGACTTGCTTGGTCAGTTTCTAAAAAAAAAAGATGTTTTTGTGTTATCTGTTTTCAAAAACCTTTAATATCTGGCTGCTCAATTTTGATGAGTAAATATACTCAAAAAAGAAAACAGGTTCGATCACAGGCCAGCCGCCAATTTAATTTGCGGTTGGCCTGGATCTAACCTGTTTGCATAAGCACGAAGTCGGTTCCAGCACTATAAGGGTAAAAGCTGACTCCTCACGCTAGCTTACTAGGTTATATATATCGCATGTGGAAAGTGACAAATTCTATTTTGGTTGGTTAAGTTAAATCAATTAAATAAATGAATTAGGGAAAATATATGATCAAGCTCAGACCGGGTTCTGTTTTTGAGTAGAATAAAGATGGGCCAAAGCAATCGTATCTACTCGGCAATCCCCGTAACAAGTCGGTAGATATACCTCGTAGGCAGTACATGAATACACCAGAAATCCTGGGGTAATTCGCCGTAATTCGCCTGATATCCGGCGGATAACGCAAAATGCACACAGGCACTAAATATGTATCTAATTACACACAAATTGGTTATATATCACAACTGAATGGTTTTTTACCCTGTTCATTAAAGATGATCATATCAACACATCTTTGTTTCATATTTTGTCAATCGGCTCTTTTCGGCAATCCCCGGCATGTGCCGGGGATTTCCGAGTAGATACGATTGCAAAAGGACATGCCCTTCGTTGCTGACCTTCTTTCAAAAATGGCTCCCCATTACCTCCGAGGTTATTTTAAGAAATGGCCGAGGTGTTTCCGAATGGGGCCAAAGGTTACTGGTCTGTCACCATATATACTCAAGGGTAAAGTCAATCCAGGGAGATAACTCAATCTCATGAAAGTTAATTTATGTTAGTAAGTGTTATCTCCCTTGCTTTATGTTGGCTAGAGAGTTCTTGTGTCAAGGTGAAAACCCAATAATCCGCCATCTTAAAACTCATTCTCTCGTCGGATTACATCGGTCGTTCTCGGTATACATCAGTCGGAGTCGGTACTTTCCGCATTTAACCGGATAGTTCCAGCACAGACTGATATATCCCGAGATCAGCGAGAGAAACGGGAAGAAAGAATGCATTTCCATTGGCGGATTGTCGGTTTTCTACCTTAATTGCAACTTGAACCAGCCAAAGTTATCCTATAGGCAAAAATCAAACTGTATCATGACCCATATTCACATTCCTCACGCAAACTTAATTCTAGTATCGCGTTAATCCATTCGCCCATCTGAAATACGCGTCTGACCCAAACGAAAAGCACCAATAGACGACAAGGACGTGTGGATCCCCGGTTCGAGCCCCAACGACACCTCTGCTTTCATGCGAATGTCCCTTGGAAATAAACTTAGAGCCCTAGCATAATACTGGTGATTCCAGGAAAGCCGTTATATAACTGAAAAATGTTGAAACGGTGTTAAACACCATACAGATAAACGAATATTTTGAATCGAAATAGTGGTTGCTTGTTATAAACAAATAATCCTTGCGTTACGTTGTTTATAAAATGCTTCATCATAAATGAGTCAATTTGAGTCAAGATAAGATTAGGTGATAGAGTTAAGACGTGTTCTTTTATTTTAATTAATGACGGTTAGATCAACGGTTGAGATGTTTCGTTTCGGTATCAAAATAGGTCAAAGATCGACTTTCTTTCCATTACAAAAAAAAAATAAGCGTAGAGGGAATTAGGTCAATTTCTACCTGTAATCCACTTTGAACCGGTTAAAATGGCCGCGTGTGGTTTTACAGAGTTTAGTTCATATCTTATTGGCTTTTTTTACATGATGAAAACGACATTTTGGCAAAAACAGATATACATGTATCTAACCCTGGAACCGACTTCATACTTATGCAAATAGGACAGATCCAGGCCAGCCGACAAGTAAATTGGTGGCCTGTCTGTGATCTTACCTGTTTGCTACTCTGAGTATCATCCCACCACAAAATTAAGCAGATATTTAAAGTTTTGGAAAGCAGACGATACAAAAATATATTTTTAGAAGAATATCCAGCATTCTAAAGGCTAAGTGTTCATTAGCCTGAATATTTTAGGAATAATTGGCTAAGGTATAACAACCAATACTAACGATCAATAGAGAGAAATTGGGATTAATCGGGAGGTAATCGGATTTGCCAGGAGAATTTTACCAAAAGTTTACACACTTACACACTTTCATTTCACGTTGTAAACAAAGGCATGGTTTAACTTAAGGACTAAAACAAAATGGACACTTGTAGCAAGAGTTTCAGGCATGGATAAAGCGTAAGTTTCCGACATAGAATAGTGTTGATCTTTACAGACGCTCGTGGAATTATTGAATTATGATGCCTTGTCAAAATTCACGTTTCTATATAGAAAGTTAAAGCGAATGATCTGTGAACAAGCAGCATTGATACATCAAGCGTTTTCCACAATGATGTATACTCATGTGACGTTACTTAACTGTAATTTTTATTTTCTCTATTTTGAAAACAGCAAATACTGTACATGAAAAAAGATAATGCTTGACAAGCATAAGATCCAGGTGTCATTTTCGGACGACGTCTTTAAGTACTCCCTTATTTTTTTTTTTTTTTAAAAAAAGACCTCCCAGATTCCTTCTAAGACTTGATTTGATACGGTGTTCGTGCCAGGATCTGTGTTTTGTTTCATGTAACAATCACAAAGTGTTTTATGAAAAAAAAAAAAATATTTTGCTTGATAATGGATGGGTATGTTTTTGTTCTTCTTTTTTATTTAAAGCAATGAATAATGCAAAATGATAATAAAACCTTCCCGTAAAACAAGCTAACCTGCTCACACCTGCCAGGTTCTTCTCTGAAAAAAGTTTTTGTCAGTATTAGACATTTTGCTTTACCCCCACCCCTTCCCAAAAAAGGGTCTGATTTGAATCTGATAGGAACTGCTTTCAAAATTCTTATGAAAAGGAAAATGTCCCCCCCGCACCTTTGATAAAAGACACTATGTTCAAATCTCTCGCTTACAGGGTTACTAATTTCTTCACAGAAGAAATGTACGATAATTACCAGAACACCAGATTCAACAGGCGTCAAAATAGGGACGACCAATCAAAACAACGGGGAGGAAGAACCAATCAGAAACCTTGGTACAGTGACGGGTACCCAGCTCTCCGTGATGCGGACAAACGTGCGAGGGAAAAACGGAACCAGCCGACTAAAAGCCGAAATGGGTCCAGGCGCAGCCGCAGTTTACCAAACGGTAAAAGTAATTCAAACTTCGAATATGCTTCTTCAGACCTTTTGCACATCAAAGCCGAACAAACCGTTAACTGTTTATAATAAAAGAAAGACAGAGAGATCACACCAATGTCAGCATTGACAATAACCCATCAACCTAAGGATTAAGCCAGTTTAGGTTCAAATCAACAACGACGTTCGGAGGCCAATGGCCTCGTATCTGAAAAAAACATAAAAACAACAACAACAAATTTGACCTTCATTGAAACTGTTAATAAACACAGGGTATTTTGTAGTAAGGCCATTTGTTTGCCTGAAACTATTTTTTAATTACACCTAATTTTACCACCTGAGAACTATAGAGACAGCTGTGGCAAAAGGATGCTTTAACATTGTACCAGTTAAATTAGATCAATTACCTCCCCTACGTTACAATAACAAAGTCTTCACAGTGGTTACCTTCCTTAAGTCAAAATAATATTGGTGAAGAGAAACATGCTATTGATTAATGAGACAGAGTTAAAAGGTGCTTGTTCTCATCGAAAAAATTGTCATTGAAACAAAACAGTTCTTGTATAATTGTTTGAAGTACAATAAAAAGTAGCTATTGAAAGCATAGTATGAGAAGAAAGTATGTACAGTTTATATGCGTTAGGTCTCAAAAGCGATGTCGACTTTTTTGGATTAAAATGCATTTCAATTCACTGTATACACACTTTAAAGAATTGAAAATGATCTAAATTTGCTTTCAATCACTTTTCTTTGAAGCATATCACATCACAATACAGTTGTTTAAAGTTTAACAATTTTCCAATCTGAACACATAGGGTTTATCCAATGAAAACACCTCTGAAATAATAGGGATGACGCCATATTGTTTTCCGCGAGAATGACGTCACTTTACTTTCGTTTTAGAATAGATCGTATATGTGAAATCTAAAAAGTCGTTTAATTTGATTGAGGAAATAACTATACATGTCATAACAACAATTTCGCCATTTTGGTATGAGTTACTGATAGAAAATGATTTAAAAGGATGTCCAACACTTCCATACACATTGAACTACTTAACGTGCACGCTTAGAAAATGTGTTAATTGCCGGATGCCGATTTACCCGAAAAAGTGTAACCCTACACTTAAATCCGAGCAATCGTATCTACTCGGCAATCCCCGTAACAAGTCGGTAGATATACCTCGTAGGCAGTACATGAATACACCAAAAATCCTGGGGTAATTCGCCTTATTTCCGGCAGATAACGCAAAATACACACATGCACTAAATATGTATTTAAATACACACAAATTGGTTATATATCACAATTAAATGTTTTTTTTTACCCTTTTCATTAAAGATGATCATATGAACACATCTTTGTTTCATATTTTGTCAATCAGCTTTTTCCGGTAATCCCCGGCTTGTGACGGGGATTGCCGAGTTGATACGATTGGCCCTTCGTTGCTGACCTACTTTCAAAAATGGCTCCCCATTACCTCCGAGGTTATTTTAAGAAATGGCCGAGGTGTTCCGAATGATATCCGAGGTGTATTTCACAGCTCACGGAAATACCTGAGTAGTTCCGATTGAAAATTTTCCTCACATCTGTGAAAGCCCATCTTAAATTATCCCTTCTCAACGTTATCTTTATCATCAGACGCTTTTCTCAAAGTATTTTCCTTCTTTGTATTTCAAGATTCTAGTCACTACGAGAGACGGAGACCGAGAAACAGTTACCGAGACTCGACCGAACGGTTACGATCCAACTCGGTAAGTTCCGTGACTTCCGAGCGTAGCCGACGTGGATCGTTCACTCCGTCCCACGTGATCTACAAGACGTACACGGGGATAGACTCGGACGGCGAGATCAAATCTCGAGTGGGTTCGTCCTACAGTGTGCGATCTAGAATAGGCTCTTCCCGGTCGAATCAGGGTGGGATCGTTCAGAAACGGGTGGAAACAGTGAAGCCACATCTAAGAAACAGTTACATGCTCAACGATATCCAATCTCGATCGTACAAGAAAATGCACCAGACCTATGACGTCATGGGAGCAGATACAAAATGGCTTACGGAAGCGATGCGAAAATTGAGGGTGGAAGGGAATCGCATGAGGAATACGTACTCGCAAATGGACGATGTTTATCGGTATCTCGTGGACGGTTCTATCAAACAGTTCAAACAGTTAAGCAAACTGACGAGAAAATACGAGGTTGCCTCCAAATCGAAATACCACGTTCAGAACGCAGACGCTCCTCGTCTGCTGGAGGCTAAATTTAGACGGCTTTCCGAGCGCGGATTGGCTGATACGATGGCGATGACGTCATATGCAAGGAATCCCCGTAATACGAAACTAAAGCCGCTTGAACATCGACCCAAGCTGAATGAGGACACACAGAATATTTACATGGCGTCTGAGAGAGATGCCAGGCGACCAAATAACAACAGATCCTACCGTTCTAAATCAGGTTCGTACATGTATTACTTTATTCCTTTCTTTCGTATACGAGTAAGGCAATCGCCACACACAAATATCAATCGATTTAATAAACCCCTGCGATAAAAGCAGAAATTGTCGAGAGGAGCACCTTTTTCTTTTATCACAAAAGTTTTTACAAAGAGAGAAATCACATTGCTCTGATATGGTAATTGTATTTGGCCTTGAAGTTTAATGGGGTTGGATATATTAAGGGATCACACAAGGACAATGCTCTTTCTTTCAAAGTACTCCTTTCAGCCACTAATTCTCACATTGAAAGGTCGTAGACGAACTATTGTTTGTTTCAGATGATGATTTACAAATAAACTCTTTTTTGTTTGTTTATCAGATCGTACGAACAAGAGGTCTAGGACACTGCGTACTGACAACAGAAAGACTCTCACAAATACAACCCATCGTGAGGGTAGGAGAAGTCACCCTCTCCGTCTTCAACCTCTTGGCCAAACCGGAAACAGTCGCAGAATCTCGGACAATCGTCATGCGGCTTCCAGCCTGGCAACATGAACCAATCACTACCAAGGGTTCCCGGTGCTTTTAAACGACATGCATGTGTATTTGGATGAAAAGAAACAGACTCCTTAGAAGAGAATAATGAACGTTAAACTGTCCGGCTTCTCTTTGTTCCACCAGAAAACGCATGTGATAATACAGGAACATTTTTACACAGTTTCCGCCTTTTTTGAGGACATTTTGAAGTTGGAGATTGCACCAGGGTCATGAAAGAATATAGCAAACGAGAACAAACAATAACCATGGAGTAATGGCGTCTATGGGAAGGGCAAAGTTCAACACGGCAGAAATGGTCTGAACCGATGATTGGCGTGATAAAACTGAAAAAAATCGTTGGAGCCGGTGTTAGCCCAGAGTGCTTCTTTATTACTCAACGTGCTGTTACGACAATGCATGGTCGACAACACCACAACGAATTGACATGTGCAGTGTACAAAGGCATTTTTCGTTAACAAGCTTGAACATATCATGTTAATTGATAACTACTTCAAATTTGACTTTATACATTTGAATCGACGGGATCTGATACTTAAAGTTGCTTAATCTAAGAAGAGGGCATTTGAGCGTTAAGATAAAAAATACAGTTTTTGTACGGTATGGTATACTATTCGAAGAAGTTATTGAAAGCACAATTACTCCAAGAAGCATCAATTGACCTTAGTATGTATGTATTTGCGTTAAGTCTCAAAACCGTTGCAATGCCTTTGGGTCTTAATGCATACATACTCATTGTATACAGGCTTTCAAAACTTGAAAACGAAATAATTTTGCCTCCAGTTCTCCATTGTGAATTATTCAATATTACAGCTATGGAACAGTTTTATGGAAATAAGCTTTTAACTTCCAAGTTTCCTCAACTCTGTGAACAAACAGCTCTAAGGCTCCTCCAGAAAAAACACCAAATATGTCAGAGTTTAGAAAACGACCAATGATATCCGTTGTTTATACATGTCACGAGACCATCCACACCCAGGTACCGGGGTAGGGATATCGATGGGCTCGATTGCACAGTCTGAACCCACTTATCCAGAACAACGCCCAGGGTGTTAGTGTTTATTCGTCTAGACGTCAATAGCGGTTAACCCTTAGAATGCTGGGTAATTTTCTTAAAAATGTTTTTGTGTCGTCTGCTTTTCAAAACATAAATATCTGCTTAATTTTGACGAGGAAAGATACCCAGAGTGGCAAACAGGTTAGATCACAGGCCAGCCGCCAATTTACTTGGCGGCTTGCCTGGATCTAACCTGTTTGCATAAGCATGAAGTCGGTTCCAGTATTATAAGGGTTAAAAGTAATACAAACCGTCCTCTTCTGAGGTTTGGGTTGACATTTGAAAACCGAATTCGTGTAAATTTGGGGATTACCGTATCAACTAAATACTCCCTAGCTTAATCCACTTGTTTGTATCTGCTACAACCGCCTACACCTACGTCACGTGACTGAAGTGTGTGTACTTCCGCTTCCTGTAAAGAGAGTTTAAACGGGATCGTTATTTCTAACACATTCATCTTGAAACAAATGTCCCAATCAATTAAAAACAATTCCAGCCGCATTGGAAAAAAGCCATTGGTACGAATTATATCCTGATATTGTACAAACGAAAAAGAGAGACACTTTTACCCTGATCTATCCTTAGAATGCGGGGTAATTTTTAGAAACAAATTTTGTGTCGTCTGCTTTCAAAAACCTTACATATATGCTTAACTTTGTTGGGAACAAATACTCAGAGTAGCAAAGAGGTTAAATCACAGACCGGCCGCGAATTTACATGGCGGCTGGCCTGGATCCAACCTGTTTGCATAAGCATGGAGTCGGTTCCTGCACTAAAAGGGTTAAGGAATAAAATGCCAGTCTTCTGCTTTAAGTTATATATCGCCAACCGTTTAAGACATGTGTAAGATGTGCAGCTTTGTCATTTATCTTACAGCATTACACGAAGAAAATGCATTTAGTCTTTTTTGTCTCCCATTCATTCATGATCCTTTGGAATATCAATTAATACTGGTTCAAAAGAAACCTTCTACAATGCTCTTGGTGAGCACAGACAACCACGATATTTCTTAAATACGGCGAGAATGTAAGCGATATTGGGTGCAATGGTAGAGCGTTTGCCTTCTTTATACCAAGTGTCGTGGGTTCGCTCCCGGTTAGTTGCAAAGTGATAATGCCGGGACATACCCACGAACCTGCATGTAAACCGCTGGTTATGTATCCAGGAAGCTGAAAATTGAGTGATGGATCCATACTGTAATAACGTGTTTCATTAAGCCACAATGTACACAAAGTAAATAAAACATATTTAAGAAATACTTTTCTTCAAAACGTCGAATACACACGTATCCCCTCAATGCAGACATTCTGTCCAGACCATTTATTAGCAAGGTGATCCCAGGGTACGAACATTCCCTGGGACGACAGACACCCGGGTACGAATCAAGAATCCCCGACGTATTTATCGTAATAAAACCTTAGACAGCTGCGACACAGTTCAGTTTGAAGTTAATCTCTGGTCGTGAATGATTCGGTTTTAATTGGGCCACTTATTTGATTAGCCCATAAAACAGTAAGTTATTCCCGCAGTCCGCACTCGATATTTACTTTTATCCTTTCAGAAAGGTCGCCGAAGCTTGTTTACTACCTACCCTCTACAAAACGACTTTTGCCTATCGTGGTGAAGGTTGAATTTTGAAATATATATTATGAGCTAGCCAATTATTTCTTATGTCACAATGCTTTTTAAATGATTGACACAACAACATAACTGTCCAAGTTTGCTGAAGTAAGTTTCGAAAGGTTGGTACACCTCGGCAATATTTGTTCAGTTATGGTTCGATTGGTGCCCGGCTTGCACTCAACAGATTAACCACCAACCAGGACTCAGTAAAGCAGCTTTGTAAAATATTCGAGCCCCTTTAGAATAGCCAATATATTCCCCTTGATGAGGGGATTCAGCTGTGATTCGATTAAACACAAAACTGACCCAGTGTTTAAAAATGTAGAGCAATCTTACTAGTATGCCACCGAAGTTAAATTGAATTGATATCACTTGCCAAAGTTCAGATAAAGCGTCTGCACCTATGCCGCCCGTTCATACGTTATGCACCGATCCCTAGTCCATTTCAATCGAAAGCTCAGTAAGACTTTCAACAATATCAATTTGAAATTATTTGGAAGCTTCTTTAGACTTCCAAAATATTAGAGAACCGTATCAACGATGGCGTAAAGGTTTAACCTTCTCGTTCATTCAATCATTCATTCTATTCTCTATCCGGTTTATAGACCGTTGTCCTCTACCGAGGGTTAGACTTGGCCGCCAAGTCTTTCACAAAGTCGTCCTGTCCACTCAAGGCTATCGTGGGGGTCAATGTTTACCATTTGAAGTAACCCCAGTCTAATTTCGTTCCATCTCAACCATGCTTAATATCCTCCTTTTGGGCAGTCACATAGAAAACATGCTCCCAATTCGTAGTTTCTCGCGTTCGCTTTGCCTTTAAGCTTACATTTATTTTCTCCCCTCAACAAAAGCTTGGTATGGTGATAGGGACTTAATCACAGGTACTGTGGTGCATATCTAAGTTTTAAACTTATATCATCGTGATATGATTGCTCTTATTGTGACAGTGCGTATAAGATTTAGGTCCGATAAGGACAACCAAGAAGTAGTGCAATAGCTTAACAATATTCAAACATACAGATAAATAAAGACGTTTTGTAAACAAACAGTACTTAAACCTCAGAATGCTGGGTAATTTTCTAAACATAGATTTTTATGTCGTATGCTTTTCAAAACCTTAAATGTCTGCTTAAATCTTGATGAGGAATGATACTCAGAGAAGCACACAGGTAAGATCACCGGCCAGCAACCAATTTAGTTTGCGGCTTGCCTTGATCTAACTGTTTGCATAAGCATGGGGTCGGTTCTCGCACCATAAGAGTTAAGAATAAAAAGTAAGGTTGTCTTTTTAAAATCGCATAATAAAGATATTGTGTCATTACGGAGGAAATGCGCGAGGTGTGCTGTTTCTCTTTTTAACATCTTTTTTGATAATTATTCTGCTTTTAATTTATAAAAGGAACACATATTTAATAAGGGGTCTGTCTAATATTGATTGCATTTTGATGCTTATGAGAAATATGAATACGTTTTGTGTTTACAGCATTGGACTTAGTTCCATTGCAACATTCATGTCTCGGGTACGGTGAAATATTTTCGAAGATTTTTTCGAGCCAATACAATAACCACAGACTGCATTTCAGAAATAAAAGAAGGAAAAAAAGTCAACACCATCGACAAAAAAACGTACACATTTCAACGTGGACAAGGGAATCGAGTTCACTTTCTTATCAAAGTCAACTATTTAAAAGATCATTATGTATTTCAAATGTAATCGAGTTGTTTACTCGCGGTGGAAGTAGGATCCGATATACCAATTGTAATTCCTGCGGCGTATTTGTGGTGAAGCAATTTATTACACTCAATCCCGTTTCCCTCACAGGAAGTCGTTTGACTTTGCAGATTGCCAACACAATATCTGTGAAAAAAAAATAGAAAAATTGCATGTAACGAGCAACTACGCTTGATTGTTGCAAAAGATTTTACCCAATAGAGTTAGGGTTGGTATTTCTAACATCATTAAGATGAGGTGATTCGTATATCGCAATTGTTGTCTGATATTTCTTCCAATTTCGACCCTTTACAAATCGAATATGGCGGGATAAAGCAAACGTTGCAGAAGTGAGCTGATAAAGATGGTGATCGTATTTTGAGTGACAGGACGCTCGACAAAAACTCAGTTTCCAATCTCTTTCCCCCAAGCTTCTTTTCACACGACACATATGTGATAAGCCCAAACTGAAAGTGTCAGCAGATGACATTTTCAAACAACTTGTAACCCATTCCCTTATATTTGAATAAATGACTGGTCTAGCTTTAGATCAACGACAAATGTAATGAAATAGTATGGAAAGTACATGTTTTTTCCCATAAAGTTCTAAAACACGTTAATGTGATATCATCGTTTTCTATTTATCCAGTATTCTTTATTTCTGAACTATGCTTTCCATCGAGCTGAATGACAATAACTGTTGATGCGCCTTAAAACACCATTCTTTCATTATGCTATCCTATATATGTTATCAAGTCTCTTTCTTTACCTGCGAGCAAAATTGTTCTAGATCTATGTACAAATTAAAGTTGCCGCTGTTTAGAATTATCTAAGTTCCATGCGTTGCCTAAACATGCCGAGGCAAATATTGCAGTCTTAGATTTCATGCTATCTTGGGAAAGGCTTGTGTCAGATACGGGAAGGGATCAATTTACTGAAAATTCAGATCATAATTTTCCTTTCAAAGCATTTAACATATCGCCATGTTCGTAACCTCTAGAGAATTTTTCAAATAAAAGTATTATATCATGTTTAATTTTGATGAGGAAGAAAGATACTCAGAGTAGCAAACATATTGGATCCAGACCAGCAGCCAACTAAATTGGCGGCTTGACTGTGCTCTAGTTTAAGTATGTATACACGTATGTATACATTGCAAGTCACTGTAAGGGTTAAGTAATGGTGATCATCAGAATATTCAAGGCCGAGTACGCTAATCTGGATCGGCATAGTCATAGCATCAGTAACGGACCAACGTCGGGACTTCATTGCAGAAATGCCTAATGTTGCCTTTACCGTGTCACACTTTTGGGCATTGTAGAAGAAAACTTTATGAATAATCATTAAATGCGCAGAAGACAGTTTCAAAATAGATCAATGATATTGCCATGTTGCAACTCATATACAAATATACCAAAAGGGGAGAGCTGTAACTAAGTTTTTGAACTCGTAGCTCAACCCATTCGCTAGTTATAATTTGTACTGTTTTTCTAGATTATGACTATACATGTGTATAGTTTGAGCAATCAATTATGTTTAGTGATAAACAAATATTGATTTCATTGTTGCAAAACGAGATTTTTCTTACGACATGCGCATTTTATATTATTATTATAATTTTTTTCTTTTTTTTTTAGGGGCCTCCGTGGCCTAGTGGTTAGAGTACAGAATGTACAGATGTAAAACCCATATAAAAAAATATATATATAAAAAAAAAATATTATTTTTGTTCAAAATGATTCCAAGTGTCATCTCATTCAATGGCGTTTTATTTCAGATTTAACAGCTTTAACTCCATCTGTCAGCTAAAGCCACCGATAGAACAAATTTTTTTATATGGGTTTTACATCACATCAACATTATTTCAGTTATGTAGCGATGCCCGACTCTTAATGATGGAGGAAGACCCCATACTCAATTGCCCATAATGGCTGGTCAAGGCAGGTAGAACCATCGGCATTCCGTAAGTCAGTCCGGAGACTGCCTCTCATGCAAATCCATATCCCTCTCAGGATTTAAACCAACGCGGAGAAGGGCCATGTGATTTCAAGCTCTGTACTCTAACCACTAGGCAACGGAGGCCCCCCCCCCCAATGGAACAAAGAAAACGCAGAATTAAAGACATTAAATACGTATCAAGAGAAGAACTATGATCCATCAGAAGCACCTGGTGCGTGTTTGTGGTTTAACATGGGGTGACCTACACCCAATGTGGTTGGGGGTAACACTTCAGACAGACCAACCACCTCCAGAGTTTGTCCAATCTGATTGGGTAACGCCTTGGGAAACACCTATTGCAATCCGTATAAATACACGCTCATGTTCGGACTTTTGTAACTACGAGATAACATTTATAAGCCTTCTGTCTGAAGAGAAATTGTGTTGACAGTTTATTTGATATCTTGTTTGGGCTCTGCATTTAAACGATAACAGATTAACGGGATATATTCAGTTTATAAGTCACGTTTAACGAAGTGAGATATATTTTACAGCGATACGAGACCCTGTGTGGTGGAGAAACTCTGTAACGTTAACATTAAAGACGACTGGAATTGTTTGTAACATGCTTTCTGGGATATCTATGGTGTTTTTTGGCTTGGTATTACTGGATACCATTGCAGGTAGGGAGACATGCGGTTATTTATTGCTTAATACATTTTGTATATGTTGGGTACCAACAATAAACAGTTATAATTATTTATTGGTTAATACATTTTGTATCTATTGGGTACCAACAATAAACAGTTAATAGTTTAAGAATAGATAAAGGAGATAGAAAAGGGAATACTTTCCATAATAAGGCTTGTATTCTTTTGCCAAATAAGTTGCATGTTTTTTTTTTTTCAATTCGTTGGTAAATTTTGATGCAAATTGTTGATGAAGCTTCGTTGATTTTGATGGGATCTGATGCTAATTTCCATGAAACCATTTTTCCCTCTTAGAAGTCTGTTAGGGTAAATAATTTCTGACTCTTTGCGCAATCTATCATAACACATGCCAGACTGATCTGCGTTATCTACTATATTTGGAACATTTAGCCATTTAGTTGGACCAATGCCTTCCGCCTTTATCTAGATACTCCAAAATCTTTATTCCAAAAGTCATGTTAATAGCAGCGTACATGGCTATGTTCGATCTTATATGTTCGCGTTGATAGAACTCCGTAATCAACACTCATTTAATGCATTAGATCAATCGATCCCTGGAGTCTGACCATGCGTATAATTAACCATATAGACACGTATATATATTACCAGCCTCGTGAGAAGAATAAACTTGTCTTGACACCGTCTTAACGCAATAGTTTTTTTGTTATTTGTCATCCGGGAAATTAACGTTATCTATATCATAATACGATCTAGGAGATATGTCTGGAAAGAACACGTAATACCGAAGATGACTGAAGAACAAATGTTTCGTTGCTAGATACATGAAATATTGTCGAATCGGCTTTTTTACCCAATGAAAGTAAAAGAGCTAGACAACGACTTTACAATGTTGGGAATCTGAGATAAATGTACGATCTGGTAACGTAAATAATGCTTACTAAGACATTGTTATAATTTAATTCTTTCAATTCAATTCTTTATAGGCAATCACCGGCAAAATTTGTCTATGGCCAAAAAAAGAAAATGATGATCAACAAACATTGAGCACAATATACAACAAATGAAATTTCAAGAATGTTGATACTATAAGAATTAAGAAAGTCGGTGGTTAAGGAACAGCAATAGTGTTTAAAGTTTTATCACGTACAGCAAAGCTCTCCGAAAGATATTTACAAATGCTTGGTATAGTCTTTCTTTTTGAAGACGATATTAACTGTATAAACATATTGGAATTAGCCCGTAGTCTGCTACAAAGATGCTTTCTACGTATTTGAGTGTACTTGGAACATTCTAATAGAAAAGGGTATTCATTTTCAACTAATCCTGACGAGCAAATTTTTCAATGTCTGTTTTTTCTTGGTATTATATCTACCTGCTTCTATTTCTAATTTATGAGAACAGAGTCTAAAACATGCAAATAATTTCAACCACTTATTGTTAGAGATAGAATATGTATAGTAAAGTAGTAAACAGAGAGTATGGTTTTGAGCGTTGGAAAACATGTCGCTTTGGTCCAAGATACGAGTATGAATGTCCTAAGACAAGTATACAGATGCACGAAATGCTTCGCTTAATGGTTTACCTAATATAACGTTGAACCTACGGGTCTTATTATTTGGCGACGATAACTTAGGTCATATTGAAAATGAAACTGTATCTGCCGCTGTACATTCTTACATCTTTAATAATAAAAGATTTAACTAAATACTAACAATTCAATTTGGAACTATGACTTTCTCTGTGCATAATAAGTAAGTGTTTTTTTGGTTGCCTAAGGCAAGTCGATTTTTTACATTCTTTTTTAATTCATGTGTATTCTTCTTATATACTTGTTGTAGATCTGGATCTTTCAACTTTTAACATGGTTCATATTCATGCCGAGCCTTAAACAGTCCACGCCAACACTCCAACATTCCATCATTCAAAAACAAAATGCCTTACTTCTTTTTTCCTATCTAATCAATGTGTAACTTTTGATATTTTCTTTAAAGTATTTTCCTTTTTCATCATAAATACATGCAACGTCGCGTATCCGCTTAGCGCACTGGAAAAGAACCTAATAAGCATTTGCTTTCGTTCTTATCCATTTCATCTGTGTTGTATTACTTGATATTTATGTATATTGTGTATAAATTGATGAATAAACTTCGTTTAAACTAAAGATACGAGTATAAATAACTATGGCTGTACATGCATTTGTTCATGGTGAGATATATTTAAGAACCACGATGTATCTTTTTTTTTTAAATGAAAGTACTCAATTACGTATTCGTGTGTCAACCAAACTCCACTCGTAATAAATACCTTAACGCTCAAATCTGAATGCACACATTGTTTCTGTTATGCCTTATCATCGCCTGTTGGCGCTAGCACTAGAAAAAAAAATCTTCAAAAATACGAAGACCACTGTTATAAATTACAAAATTGCTCAACATGTTCACATTCTTCTTTGTTCAAAGATGTGTTGATTCTGGAAAATCGAAAATGCAATGAGGATAGTTTGTGCCTTCATAAGCTTTTAGCAGTTTATTTTTATTTTTTGCAACAGAAGAAGGTTAACACATAATGTATGTCTATTTCCAGCATCTCAAATAAAGCGACAACGGCGTTTTGTCACGCCTACCACCTACCCAGTACCCACAATTCCCACCAAAGGTCAGCTGCTCGGGAGTTCCCTTGTGACGTCAGTTCCGGTAAGATGTCCACTGAAAAGAGAGGCTGGTGACGGAATGCGGATTTTCCTTGACGACGAGCTCATGCGGCAGATCTATCTAGCGGAAGTGGGAAGCATCGACCGCCGGTATCTTGCAGAAACAATGGCGGAGGCGCAAGAATCATTTCATCGTGCGAAACCTAGTGTTTCTCGGACAAATCGTGTCAGAAATCTTGGGCTTTTTCACCGTATAAAACAATGGCTTTCCGCGGCAAAGACAAACCGACAGATGGGTGTCAACAACAGCAGCAACCCATGGCAGCAACTGTCACGTGACAATACGGGAAGACGTGCGGACCACTTCGCAGATGATACTAAATTGAGTCGATCTAAGCCTCGAGTTAGACGGAATGCTGATGGTAATTTGTTATGATACCGATTTCTTTATAATAACTCATTTACTTTAAATGAGTTATTAACCACAATGTCACGACGGTTTTACCCAATATCATCAGCTTACGAAACAAGTTTCAATTTTTCTTTTTGTCGTCTGTTCTTGCTTTCAATTTCACGAATTTTCCTCTGGGAAAGTTCTTCACAAAAAAGTGTCCTAAGCGCTTAGAGATGTTCCAGGGTGTACATTGTAGTCTTCCACCAACGTCATAGCACGGTTTCCGTAATGTCTCAGATATATTGAGCTTTTGTAACAAAACCACCTTTAACACTATTGGGCATGCATCTCAAATAATCTGCTGCGCATAATTTCTAACACAAACACCCATAAAAGATGTTGTTAATTATATCTTGAAATAAGATATTTAGCGCATAGTTTATAGCGAGTATCTATATAGAAGGCGGTTAATGATATCTTATAATTGGAAAACTTTGTATTCTGTATTTGTATGTAACCTATTTGCTTTTATTACTTCACAATATGAAGAAAGCCTCAACTTTTCGTAACTTTATTACGTTAGAGTACGCGAATATGAATCTATTATTATTTTCTTATATTCTTGTTATATTCTTTGTCAATGCCGAGTTGTATATGTAATACATATTTCAGTTGAAATAGTAATTTTCATTTTCTTTTATAATTGGCGTATTTGCAGGCTCGATTTCCACACTGGCATTTTGTACCCCTCGCGGGAATACGACGGCAGATGGCTTTATGCACATGTGTTCGTCATGCGCCTTGACAACGGTCCTACCAGACGACAAATTCCCGCGCTACATTAACGAAGTCGACTGCGACGCCCGGGACTGTGATTGTTTTAATGTCCGCGGAACCGGTAGGTACATAACAATCAACTGAGATGTTTCATTTATTAAATTGTGTGGAATTAGTTTAAGAGCCTGTCAGCGCTTTGATGCGAAATCTTGCTTGGTTTATAGCCTTGAGATCGTTCTCTGAAACACACTGATTATGCCTCATGGTATCAATCGTAACTACTTGGGTAATTTCGCGATCTTAGAAATGCACCTCGTACAAAAGTGTAAGGTTACATATTTTGCTTTATTTGTCCCGGCAAATAACACCTTTCCTGGGAGCGTCAACGTTGGGTAGTTTCATGTATATGGAAGTGTTGGACATCATTTTAAATCATTATGTTGGGGCGGTAAGTCAAACATAATACATGTAGTGAAATTATAAGCAGTGATATATATCTTTTTTTATCAAACTAAACGAATGTACAATGAAAGTAATATTGCGAGAAGCAATATGGCGGCTTTCTCATTATCTCAGAGGTGTTTTAATTCGATCAACCCGATGAGTTCAGATTCGAATCTTATGCCCGACGGGAAAGTATGTGGGTAGGAGTTCATATTTCGTAAATATAACTTTATATAATTATTTATTGATTCATTCACAGCTAACGGTAAATGCAAGACCCGAATCCAACCGGTGAAGATGTTACGGAAAATCCCGAAGGGCTGCCGACTTACTATACACAGTGGTCAACAAGTGATCACGGACAATTGGGAAATCTACGATCATCCACTTCGGGTTGGATGTGAATGTGTTATCAATAAGTTATCCGTATTTGCGACTTTCATTCCAAAACCATCAGGATAAAGAAACCGGTCACCGAGGAGTATAACCTGTAAACGGATACAACGATCATACGTCACGTGATTCAAGACATATGTGCTTTAGCAATAATGATGCTTTGCTACGGCAACGTGGTAACAAAAAAGGTTGAGCTTTATATAGTCATTGCAAACGTTATCATTTTGCTTATGGTAGGGTTTCATTTGTACTGGTCAGTGCTTGTTTTTTTATGAACTATTCTAAATGGTAAATATATGGAAATTTGAGCACGTTCTAGTCATTGTAATCTCAATAATTTTCGCGTATAGGTGGTTGGAGCTCATCTTAGTCGGTATTTTTTTTATTCATGTTTTTATTCAACTATTCTGGACTCTCATTGGCCAATGTTTGACTGCGTCAAATATTGGCCAATCAGCGACCGGGATATTTGACTATAATCATGCTGAGATTGGGACATAATATGGGCCACGACATAACAATACAGGAAATAAGATGTGCAAAGCACCTACGGTCGTTTTAATGTACATGGATATACATACATTTCAATGAGTTTCTTTTTCTGCTTGCTAGTAAATGTTTATCTATCATGATTTAAGATGGTAAATGGTGGTTTGAAGAGTACACCATGGCATCTGCATTATTTTGTACCAATCGAAATCGTTTTTGTCTTTCCTTATTGAATAAGATTATAGGGATCTCTGCACGGAAGAGTAAACCTTGAATGGATCCACCTTAGACAAAGGTTGATTTATCCCTTATAGTGCTGGAACAGACTTCATGCTTATGCAAACAGGTTAGATCAGGTTACGTATTGGGGAGCCATTTTGAAAGTAGTCCGATAATATGGCGGCGACGAAGGGCATGTCCGTTTGCAATCGCACCAACTATGCAATCCCGGGTGATTGCCGAGTTGATACGATTGAGAAAGTATGAAACACAGATGTGTTAAAATGATATTCTTTAATAGAATTAATATAAACAACAACAATTAATTGTGATATTTAACCAACGTGTGTGTAATAAATACCTAGTCCCTGGGCGTAATGTTGAAATCAAGTGTGTTGTCCGGCAGAAAGCAGCCGATTTTCCCATGGATTTCTGGTGTATTCATGAACCACCAACGAGGTATATAACCCGGCTTGTGCCGGGGTTTGCCGGGGTTTGCCGAGTAAATACGATTAGACTTGCCTATGATAGTTAGTACGGTTTGTCTGCTATGCGCATTGGCTTATAAAGCATAATTCATTTTTGGTGCAATATAGGAATCTCTTATGTAATTATTCCATTAGTAGACGCATTGTGAAGTCGATATTTCAGCTTTTATTTATTTTGTCACTACGACGTGTTTGTTTTGGACATTTTGGACGATTGTGACACATTCCAGTTAATTTTAGGCAACCGTTTAAGACAATATATGAATGTCCCTAGAACAATTATCCAGGGTTTTTGAAACCTTTAATGAATCCGCATTCGGCACGAGTACTGGTTTCGTAGCAAGGACACAGAATCGAGAAAGATTAATATAATATGTATAAGTTTCACAATCGATTTATAAATAAGCAAGTTTAAAATCCATAAACCCTTTAAATCATATAGGGCTGGAACCGACTTCATGCTTATGCAAACAGATTAGATACAGGTATGTGATCTAACCTGTTTGAAACTCTGAGTATCTTTACCCATCAAAATGATGCAGAAATTCAAGGTTTTGGAAAGTTGACGACACAAAAATCTATTTTTTAGAAATACCTCAGTATTCAAAGGGTTAACTACTGGAACGGCGACAGATGAAATATTGTTAGTTTGTTAGTTCAAAACGAAACAGCTAGTATACTTAGTTTTCTTTATTAGGATGTTATCTGGCTTATTAACCAAACTGAGTTGGAGTCTATGGTGGTCTTTTTAACCCTTACCCAAACAACAAATTTTCGATTGTCCAAAATTGAAAGAGTTTGCAGGCGACATTTCAAAATGTGATGAAATTGAAAATCATTCTTCAGATAGAGCAGAAAACCTTGTGGGAAAAGGAAAAATTGCCCGTGACGAGCAATTTCTCCTTTCCCCACAGTGTTTTCTAAAGTCGTCTGCAACAAAGTGGTCAAATGTCGTTATTGGGTGGGAAAGGGTTAACACATTACCACCTGAGTCTTACAGCCGACGACTTTCAAAAAGCATTGTTACAAAAGGATAAATTGCTTGTGACAAGCAATTTATCCTTTTCAAAAATGCTTTTTCAATCTATTCACATATCACAACAGCAGAACTGAAAGTTTTTTTCAAAAGTTTACAAAGCTTTTCTAAAGTCGTCTGGTTCAAGTAAGACATGTTGTCTGCAGGTGATAAAGAGTTTATACAATCTTTACTGTTGTTACACTGTATATAAATCATGTTGAAAGCACCATTCCATTTTTTGTTTCGTTTATGTATATACCTTGCTGTGTTTACTTTTTTTCCTTTTTCATTTGTTTTTATTTCATATGTTATTGTATTATGTGTTCTATGACGTTTAAAAAAATGTCGTGATTTGATGAATAGCTTTTATCTTTTTATCATTTCCTTTTGATCCTATATAATTGTGCTTGAGTATAGTGACAGAGTGCTTCAACAGGAAAAATTGGATATTACTGGCAAGTTCTGACGTTGTCACAATGACTGCGTTTCAAAACCAATGTTTTAATGAAACCTTACCAAAGACCTTATCTCAACAATTCTTCCAGTTTCCATGCACAAGTCCCCCTTTGTAAGGTTAAGAGTTCCAGTTAATGCATTAAAACTATGAATCAGGGTAGTGCTTTTTGAAACGATCAAAGGAAAATATTTGCACAAGAAAACAATCGATGTGCATGGATATTATCTTAAAATCAAAGGTACATAATTGCAATGTGACACGTCATTGGAAGTGTCTCGGTGAGACACTTCTTATGACGTGTCATGTTGAAATATTTATTTTTTCTTTCATTATTGACCTAAAAGGAAATGGTATGCTGAGCTTAAGCAATCTCTTAACGTACGGAACATTTGACAGAAATCACCCAGACTCAATGGGGAATACATGTACGTAATGCTCTTTTTGTTCATGGTTTGTTTGCTTATTTTTGTCGTTTGGCCCGTTTCACAAAAACGTGTTATTGGAATAGTACATAAACTTTCTGGTAATAGCAGTGAAAACATTCCGTTTGCTTACGAAAGTTGTAAGTTGAACTCACTCTCACTCTTATGGTTGTTATATTTTGAAGTAAAAAATAAGAAAAGAAAAAAGAAAACGATGTTTTTCGAGTATGATATGTTTTTTCTTCTTATCTTATACCATCTGCTGAAATAGAATTCAAAATGATAGTTCTTAGCACTATTATCTAACAAGCTAATCTCTTTCATTAATTATAAGAAAAGACAGAAAGAGTGATGACGTATTTGAAAGGTGATACTTCCAACAGAATATAGGGCGCCATTAAGTCTAGTTATATCTGAACTCATCGGGTTTATCCAACGAAAACACCTCTGACATAACATGAAAGCCGCCATATTGATTTTTGCAAGACATCCTTCGCTGTACATATATTTTCAAATGAAATTATCGAATGCAATATCTTAACAGGCGTTAGGTTTGATTGAGGAAACAAAAGTGTATCACAACTTATGATTTCCCTATATTGTGTGAGATACTGACCAAAATAAATAATTTAAGACGATGTTCAACATTTACATATATATTGAACAACTCGACTTGGACGCTCATTGGAAATGTGTTATTACCCCGGACATTAAATACAAAATGTGTAACCCTAGACTCCTATACGAGGTGAATTTATAAGGGCACGGAAATGCCTAAGTCATCCATTTGATATCAGATTATAATCAATTGCAAAATGTCTGCAGCATGATTTTACATGAGAATGACTGAGGATTTCTGGGGGGTTTCCGATGCCGCTGCTTCAATATATGCTAGGATAGCAAACCCGCATCAAGTTATGCCGACCAGTCCAAAGGAACAATATCACCTCTACGCGAAAATGAAGCATCGAGTGATTTCGAGCAACGGGGTGCTGGTATTGTATCACAGATTCACGTTCAAGAAATATTGACGTTATTCTCTCCCCCCCCCCACCCCCCCTCCCCACCGTCCCCTACCCCCGAATTATCTGATAGCCTAAATGTTATTCATGCTCACAACCACTTACAGAAAAGTCATCCCCCTCTTGAGCTCTTCTGAATTAATTTGTTACAGCCAACATTTTTTGGTATACATTTTATGGAAAATTTCCGTGACCTGAGATATACACCTCGCACGTAGGTGCAGGATTACAAAATGTGTGTTAATTTTTCAAACAGACCCAGTGGCACTTTCGAAAAGCGATTGTATTTCGTGTGTACTCAAAGTGTTATACATAACATGTTGCTTCTTTGTATGCTATATCCACAGATTCATTAAGCTTATATCCTAAACGCAACTTTCAAACAAACTGCCTTTCATTT
Organism: Cerastoderma edule; assembly: GCA_947846245.1. Classification (NCBI taxonomy): domain Eukaryota; kingdom Metazoa; phylum Mollusca; class Bivalvia; order Cardiida; family Cardiidae; genus Cerastoderma; species Cerastoderma edule. The sequence continues at coordinate 24,098,638 of OX401415.1, forward strand.
AAATGAAGACTATACACATTTACATAAGATATGTTTGGTTATTAGAAACTGAGTCGTTATGCTATCGAGTGCTTAATCATTCATGCAATGCACTCAAAAACACTTGGCACCTGTGTGTATTTTAGGTAATGATATTTGAATTTACAAGTCACAAATCGCCATGTTATAATCTATACAAAAAGTGCCATTAAGATTGCTGTTTGGCGTTTGATATAGCTTTAAATCTTGAAATCATAACAGGGAGTAACAAATAAATTAACTTATCATCTCGATCAATATCTCTGCTTGTGATAATTACAGAATCCAATGGCCCGTTTCAACGTTAGTCTTAACCTTAGAATAATTGATAACTTTCTAAATATAAGTTTTTGTGTCGTTTGCTTTCCAAAACCTTAAATACCTGCTTAATTTTGATGAGGAAAGATACTCAGGGTAGCAAACAGGTTAGATTACATATCAGCCGCCAATTTCTGTAAAGATAATATCAATCCAGTAATTTCGGTAAAACCACGATGGTCGAGAGCGTTAAATTGTCCGTTCCTCACTCAGGAAAGTATTTTGCTCTTACGATTGTTTGTTGAAATGCACATTGGAATCGTCAAAAGTTTTTTTTTTATCTCTCTTAGCTAAGTTTGCCTTTTATCTATAGTCCTGGAACCGACTTTATGCTTTTGCAAACAGGTTGGATCACAGGCCATAAAAAATAAAAAATAAAATAAAATAGAATAAATTAATCAGTACAATGACCTTTCTAAGAGCCCCACGTCGCATCTTTTAAACGTGTTTGCAGGTGAACAAGTACATATTGTCACATTTTTTCTCTATTTGGAATAAAAAATGAGAATGTGCGAAGGCAATAATCCATGTTGAGTACATTCACTACAATTAAACGCAACATATTTCTCGTCATTAACGAAACCAAATATTCTAAATCCTTGAAAAAAAATTGCCACCATTTCTTAAGACCGTCGAACTTCTCTTAGCGTTAATGAGCGTTTTTCACACTTAAATCTAAAGACATGCTACTGATGAAACGTACTTTAACCATTACAAAACAATAAGGACATTTGACTAGTTTGTTGCAGACGACTCTGGTAAATATTGTTGGAAAAAAGAAATTGCTCTGAACGAGCAATTTCTCCTTTCCCCACAATGTTTTCGGCTCAATAAGAATTTTTTTTTCAATTTCATCACATTTTGAAATGTCGTCTGCAAACTCTTTCAATTCGGGACAGTCAAAAATTTGGTGTTCGGGAAAGAGTTAATGAGAGATAACTGTCTTCAGAGCGGAATGCGCCCATAAGATTGTTAGTTTAACCGGCATAAGGTGCGATGCAGCACATTGTACATACATGTTCCAGGAGAGGAATATCAAAGGTGCTTGTTCACAGATTCGAGGAAATTCGGAAGTGAAATAAAATCTTTAAACTGTATAACAGCTGTATCTTTGTAAGATACACACAGTAGAATAGCCATTGAAATCGGAATGAGTTCGTATTGACCGTGTTTAGGGCTGCACATAGTGAAAAGTATGTATTTATATTCAAAAGTGATAAAACGGGTTTGAAATAATCTGTATAGAACTGCACATACTAAGATACGTTGACGTCTCCTGAATAGAATATGCGCTCCATAACTACAAACTGTTGATTAATGAAAGGTCGCGAGGCAGATCTCACTTCTCACGGGATTCAAACCAACGACCCTCGTTTCCCGAGACCTACTATCTGCCCCTGGACCACTGTCCTCCACAATTTTGTCTCTGTGTTTTTAAAAGCCGTCTTATCAAAACCCCTTCAAACATTATTTGATCCGTGGAAAAGATTAAAATAAAAGAGAAAACAATTAAGCAGATAAACCCAGAGACCTGATATGCAGAGGTTTTTTCTCCTCTTTTTTCATTACGATGATCAATCAACGTCGCCTATGGACATAATTAGAAAACAACGAGCAGATAATATATATTCACACGCGCAGCTGCAAACAGTGCTATCAATTCCCTGTTTCATCAGAGATATCCGAAAGCTTATGTAAACTTGGTGAACGAACATACGTCCAAAATGTATAACATTCATTATACAATTTTCGCGTTTTGCCTTTTAGAAGATTCATTTAAACATGTACCTCACTCTCAACAGACTTCCGTTTAACCAATAACCCAAATTTAAAACTATCACACGCCCGTTGCCTGTGAACTAGACTGTCCTTTCCAGGTTAAAAATTGGTAGAACTGATTCGATCACAATGTAACTGAATGGTTGATGAAAACGGTGATAAAAATCATTTAAACTGGACTGCAAGTAAAGAAACGTCGTGCATAGATGTTAAAGTGCTTTGTTCTGCGTAACGTCAAGCCTTACAAAGTATAACTTTCTACAATTCCTTACTGAGTGATCCTTAAACTGTTTTATCTATAACAGTTTAGTCCTTTAATGTCTAATTCTTAAGAATTCGGATTCGAAATAAAGTTTTTTTCAGTGACAACGTCATTCTTAGATTAAAGTTTTAATATAACTTCAAAATACCCGTCTAATTGATTTCGTATATCAACATGCAAACATATTTGACGTAAAAGGTTTAAGAAACGCGCATTTATTCTTTTTGTCACAGTAATTTCTATCTCATATCAGCAAGTTTCATTTTAGTACGTTTTAATCATTGTTATTTATTCCTTTCCCAAAATACTTGAGAACAAGAATGGTATTAGAAAATCCTGTTCTTTACCAAAGGTTCTTTCACAAGCTTCTATATCAGACATCTACCCAAGGTCGTTCACAATTCCTGATTGGTAGGTTCAATGTTAAATGTGCAGAAAACGTATTTCTAGCCCCTTACACCATGAACATCAATTCGCCACACATACTTCAGACGAAATGAGACTAAAATATAATTCGAAACCAATGTGGCAAAAGGTGGAAATGCTCCACATGAGAAATGAGTAATTCATCCTTTCGTCGCAATATATTCCATATGGTTTCAATCAAAATTTGTGTTAATTTTCTTGCCAGTTTTGTAGTCTGCTGTTGCTAAGGATTTGGACCAATCCAAAAAAAAATTCATTAGGGGAGAGGGTCATAGAAATGACATTGACGTAACGCAGACGTTTAGTTTGTCATTAGCACGAAAACGGTTCAATCATAGAATCTAAATTAGAAACATATGACGTAAAAACTGAATGAAAGCATCTTAACTATTTAATTAGAGAAAAAAGGTCGTCCACAAAGGTATCGCATTCACCCATCAATCACGTCCTTTGTTGGTCACCGCCGTTTGCCTAGATTCCCTGCTTAACGCTTTACCAACAATAATGACATTTGACCAGTGTGTTGCAGACGACTCTGGAAAATATTGCGGGAAAATGTAAACTTGCGGGAAAATGTGAAATTGCTCTTAACGAGCATTTTTTCCTTTACCCACAATGTTTTCTGCCCGATCAGAACTCTTTCAATTTTGGACAGTCGAAGTTTTGTAAAGGTTTAAAGGCACATCAAAGGAGAGGAGAACTAATAAAATAGTGAAAAGATTTATGGAGTTATTTCATTATATTCATAAAAGTCATGATAATTGATTTACGAATGCATTGAGACCCTATTAAATAGACTCATTTAAAATAAGTTATTTTGTGCTTGAAATATAGTTGTCTCCAATTCAATCATGTTTGTCAACAACCTGTTTGTTTACATATTCAAAATAACGGATTCTGATTGGTCGGTTCAAAAATGTGTGTATCAACTGTCAAGGTCAGAGGTGAGGAATCAGGAAATCTGAATTATAAAACTTGCTGATCTGGGTTATTTCTGGTTTACTTTCACATTTTAGTTGTTCTGATGGTGTTTTCTGGGGATAACTATTTGAATCAGTCTAAAAAATTACCAAATAAAATAGTTTGATATAACATTAATCTCCTTTAATGGGCCTTTAAGGAAGAATACCCATAATCTGCCGTTTTGAAACATTTGATTTCGTCGGATTATTTCGGTCATAATCGGTATTCATCGGTCTGGGGCTTATGCGTATGATCCAGGGGCCCGTTTTACCAAACAGTTTACGCTTGAGATTTGCGTAAGTCTAAAACAACAAGTCCTTTTATTTCAATAGTTGGCAAAGCAATATTGCAAAGCAACACATCATTGGAATCGTCTCTCCGAGACGCTTCCAATGACGTGTCACATTGCAATATTGTACTTTCATTGAAGATACTATCCATGTTAATCAATTATGCCTTACGCAAACATTTTCCGTAAGTTGTTTAGTAAAACGGGCCCCAGACGTAGAAAGTTACAGCTTGGATCATCCGAGTCCGTCGACACCGGATTTATTTGGTGTAATACGAACAGTTCCGTCTCGGAATGATGTTTATCGAGAACAACCGAAGTTATCTGACGAAAGAAATTGTTTCAAAATGGCGGCTTATGGGTAATATACCTTAATAAGGAATCAGTCTGAACATTATTCAGCAGAAGATTTAAAGGTTGTTGTTCACAGATGTGAAAACCTTTGGAAGTTAAAAATTGATTTCTTTAAAATTGCACATCAGCTTTACCGTTTTATGTCACGCATTGAAAAAAAGTCATTGGCAGCAAAATCAGATCGTTTTTAATTCTTTATAGAGAATCAACAATGTACCTAAATTTGGTGCATATACCAAAGAAGCCTTTAAAAACCATCAGACAATAGGATGAATTGTTCCGCATGAGCAAATTAAGTGTCTTTTATAAGTGTTTATTGCTCAGAATCTCAGAATCAAAATCACAAAGAAAAGATATACATTCTTTCGATTTATGTTTGGTACTGATGTTGCTTCAACCAGGGTCGTAGAACCCCAAACTGAGGAATGGGATGAGTCATGCAACTTAATGATTAACCCTTTACCAAACGCTAAATTTTCGCAGACATTTGCAGATTACATTTCAAAATGTGTTGAAATTGAAAAACAATCTTCCGATAGGGCAGAAAACATTGTGGGAAAAGGGGGAGATTGCTCGTTAAGATGTAATCCGGAGTCGTCTGCAACAAACTGGTCAAATATTGTTATCGTTTGGTAAATGGTTAATGCCCTTCTAAGTGTCGCTATGTGAGGCGTGGGTTGGACTGTTGAACATATTATCGGCATCATAATGAACTTGTAAATGAGCCATTCCTTAATCACAAAAGAGTTGCAAGATTCAATGAACTCTCCCTGCGTTAACCCTTTAACAAACGCAAAATTTTCGACTGTTCCAAATTGATAGAGTTTGAAAACGACATTTCAAAATGTAATAAAGTGGAAAGTAAACCTCTGATAGGGCAGAAAACATTGTAGGAAAAGAAGAAATTGCTCGTTGCGAGCAATTTCTTCTTTTCCCACAATGTTTTCCAGATTCGTCTGCAACAAAGTTGTTCAATAGCGTTATTGTTTGTTAATGTGTTAATCAAGGGGGCTCTCCGTTGCCTAGTTGTAAGGGTGCTGAATTTGTTATCACAAAACCCCTCCTTTTGCAGGTTCAAATCTCGGCAGAGCTTAATTTAGGTTTTTCATGAGATAAAGTCGAGTCTCCCGGCTGACTTACGGAATGCCTACAGCTGTACTCTATCCGCTTAGTCGGGCCTTTATGGGTTATTAAACTGGTCCCCCGCTGTCTACTGTCATCACTATGTTCCACAAGATAGACAACGGGTAAACTGGTCCCCTGCTGTCTACTGTCTTCACTATGTTCCACAACATAGACAACGGGTAAACTGGTCCCCCGCTGTCTACTGTCATCACTATGTTCCACAAGATAGACAACGGGTAAACTTGTTCCCCGCTGTCTACTGTCTTCACTATGTTCCACAAGATAGACAGCGGATAAGCTGGTCCTACCCTGTCGTTGGTCTCCACTATGTTCCACAAGATAGACAACGGGTAAACTGGTCCCCTGCTGTCAACTGTCTTCACTATGTTCCACAAGAAAGACAACGGATAAACTGGTCCCCCGCTGTCTACTGTCTTTACTATGTTCAACAAGATATACAACGGATAAACTGGTCCCCCGCTGTCTATTGTCTTCACTGTGATCCACAAGATAGACAACGGGTAAACTGGTCCCACCCTGTCTTCGGTCTTTACTTTGTCCACAAGATAGACAACGGGTAAACTGGCCCCCTGCTGTCTACTGTCTTTACTATGTTCAACAAGATAGACAACGGGTAAACTGGTCCCACCCTGTCTTCGGTCTTTACTTTGTCCACAAGATAGACAACGGGTAAACTGGTCCCCCGCTGTCTACTGTCTTCACTATGTTCCACAAGATAGACAACGGGTAAACTGGTCCCACCCTGTCTTCGGTCTTCACTATGTCTACAAGATAGACAACGGGTAAACTGGTCCCCCGCTGTCTACTGTCTTCACTATGTTCCACAAGATAGACAACGGGTAAACTGGTCCCACCCTGTCCTCGGTCTTCACTATGTCAACAAGATAGACAACGGGTAAACTGGTCCCCCGCTGTCTACTGTCTTCACTATGTTCCACAAGATAGACAACGGGTAAACTGGTCCCACCCTGTCTTCGGTCTTCACTATGTCCACAAGATAGACAACGGGTAAACTGGTCCCACCCTGTCTTCGGTCTTTACTATGTCCACAAGATAAACAACGGGTAAACTGGTCCCCCGCTGTCTACTGTCTTCACTATGTTCTACAAGATAGACAACGGGTTAACTGGTCCCACCCTGTCTTCGGTCTTCACTATGTCCACAAGATAGACAACGGGTAAACTGGTCAACCGCTGTCTTCTGTCTTCACTATGTTTCACAAGATAGACAACGGGTAAACTGGTCCCACCCTGTCTTCGGTCTTCACTATGTCCACAAGATAGACAACGGGTAAACTGGTCCCCCGCTGTCTACTGTCTTCACTATGTTCCACAAGATAGACAACGGGTAAACTGGTCCCACCCTGTCTTCGGTCTTCACTATGTCCACAAGATAGACAACGGGTAAACTGGTCCCATCCTGTCTTCGGTCTTCACTATGTCCACAAGATAGACAACGGGTAAACTGGTCCCACCCTGTCTTCGGTCTTCATTATGTCCACAACATAGACAACGGGTAAACTGGTCCCCCGCTGTCTACTTTCTTCAATTTCTTTCACAAGATAGACAACGGGTAAACTGGTCCCACCCTGTCTTCGGTCTTCACTATGTCCACAAGATAGACAACGGGTAAACTGGTCCCACCCTGTCTTCGGTCTTCACTATGTCCACAAGATAGACAACGGGTAAACTGGTCCCCCGCTGTATAATGTCATCATTATGTTCCTCAAGATAGACAACACGTAAACTGGTCCCTCGTTGTCTACTTTCTTCAATTTCTTTCACAAGATAGACAACGGGTAAACTGGTCCCCCGCTGTCTAGTGTCTTCACTATGTTCCACGAGATAGGCAACAGATAAACTGGTCCTACCCTGTCTTTGGTCTCCACTTTGTTCGACAAGATATACAACGGGTAAACTGGTTCCCCGCTGTCTACTGTCTTCACTGTGATCCACAAGATAGACAACGGCTAAACTGGTCCCCCGCTGTCCACTGTCTTCACTATGTTCCACGAGATAGACAACGGATAAACTGGTTCCCCGCTGTCTGGTGTCTTCATTATGTTCCACAAGATAGACAACGGATAAACTGGTTCCCCGCTGGCTGCTGTCATCACTATGTTTCACAAGATAGACAGCAGATAAACTGGTCCTACCCTGTCGTTGGTCTCCACTATGTTCGACAAGATATACAACGGGTAAACTGGTTCCCCGCTGTCTACTGTCTTCACTGTGATCCACAAGATAGACAACGGCTAAACTGGTCCCCCGCTGTCTACTGTCTTCATTATGTTCCACGAGATAGACAACGGATAAACTGGTTCCCCGCTGTCTGGTGTCTTCATTATGTTCCACAAGATAGACAACGGATAAACTGGTTCCCCGCTGGCTACTATCATCACTATGTTTCACAAGATAGACAACGGGTAAACTGATCCCCCGCTGTCTACTGTCTTCACTATGTTCCAAAAGATAGACATCGAGCAGCCTACACATTCTAAGCGATTTGATTGGTCAGAATGCAACGTTCCATGATACAACAACAACAATAACCTACGCGTTCGTTTTCCCTAAGCCTTGTTTAGCGATACTCAAAGCAGACAGCCTTAAATCAGAGTTTGATTCACTCACTGATTAGTATCAAAACTTTTGTCAAAACTTCAGATTCAAATTATTTTGACACCATTTACCAAATGGAAACTTTGTCTCACGGCCATCCGTTTGATTGTTTAAATCGGCAAACGTTCATCTATAAGGACAGTATGCTGTTTTCGTTCTTTCCGTTACCAGTCAGGATTCTGCCTGATTTGCACAGTACCGGTCTCTATATTCGATGTATTGGAGACTGGTTCCCAGTCTAATGGGTAGTTAGGTGAGGGCAATCGGAACTCTTCGGCAAATTCCGGCAGGCCTGGCAACATCACCGAGGGGGTCCGATTGAGGTGAGGGGTCTTTCTCCATTAATGGTGAGTTAGATATTACATCTTTAACATCTGAATTTTTTTTTGTACGAAGGTCAAACCCCAATTAAAAGAAATGTCTTCCGATCGGGCAAATCAGAGAATACTTGCTGATTAAATCCAGAAACCTTTCAAGTGCAATCACGTTTTTCCTATGATTGATGCACCACTGTCGTCAATGAGGGTTGTGATTTCGTTCTTTCTATGAGTTCTCTTTATGAATTCATCAAAATAACCCCGTTGACACCATTTCCTTATTTATGTTTCGGGAGTCACTGGTCATACACCTGTTACTTTTAAGATATTGAATTCCCATTGACTCCAATGTTAAATCAGGTATTTTCAAGACTCTGCTGAATGAAGAATAGTGTTTTTTATGCTAAGCTATATACAGGAACATCAAGTTTGTCCATTTAACTCTCAGAAACTGTAATGAAATGGACACTTCAATCGTCAAATTTTTTTTTCTACGGAGCAAAGTGTATTAGTACCATCCGAAAATCAGTGCCCTAGCTGTCAAATCTAGCCGAGGTACCAGCATTTGTGTTCATACATCCCAAACAAATAGTCCTTCAATAAGCAATCAAAACAAACTTTGGAAGCATTGCAGGACTATAATCTATACAGGAAACACATCAGTGTTCTACCAGCTCATCTCTTACCAGCAAAACTATGCACCAGAAGTTGAAACTCAAAATTTCTAAATGGAACTACTTTTGGGTACTACGACCCGGAAGTACTCCGTAACAGGTGCGAAACCTAATGTCGTTCGATGACGTCAAAATGCTGCAGACTTCTTGAGAAATTTTCTTATTACGAATGGCGAAATGATTTGATTGAACAAGTTACCCTTTTGTCACATTGGATTATGAACAATTTATTTGATAACATTTGTTTTTCTTGTTTTGCATTTTGTCGTCTTCTGTTGCTTTCAATATGAACAAGCCATCCAAGTCTATTATGTGGGGAATGGCTTACATCCTGTTTCTAGGCAACACTGACCACCTGGTTTGTCATTTCCGGTGCTTTACCATTGTATACCATCAAATCCGTTTATAGAGAGAAATCGTCTTTGACATCTTGTTCTAGCCGACATTTTCCAATCCCCTTGTACAGGTTCATTGAACTGACCCAAGATGTAAGTGACAGCAGAAGTTATTTTGAAAGTACAGTAAAATCTCTATACCTCTAGCTTCTGCTTGTCGAACCCTTCTACGCGTTAAAGTAAATACTGGGTCCCCAATTAGTTGTTCTTTCATCTATGTCTTTATATTCCAGACATCTATACGTCGAACTCTCTTTATCTAAAAATTCCAGGAGGTCCCTTGGTAAACACTTCGTCTTTTATAAAGTCTTTGAGCAAACGACTAATTCATAGCATTGTGAATTTGTTACATATTTATATAAAGGGAAGTGAAGTGAAATCAAAGAGGCAAATGCATGTGATTAATTAATTTTTCCCTTCCAGACATTCGTCTGTTTAAACAGAATGGTGTTTTGTTCAGGTATGTCTTGTTTTTTTTTTGTCAGAATGACTAGTTGTCTGCTTTTGTCTGACCATTTACGAAGAAAGGAAAAGAGATGACATAGAAGAGTTTAATATGGCATCCCTCGGGGAGCACTTCCGGCTAGTATTTTGCCCTGAAATAGGTCATTTCTATTTTTCGTCATAAAAAGTCTGCCTGATTTCATTTTCCAATAATTTGAATCCAAATCGGGCTTTCATTTACAATCAAGAGGACTTGTTTTTGGTAATTTCTGAACAAGTATTTAGCGAAAGAAAAAAACGTGTTCCACCTTGATAAAGGCCGAAGGGGAGGTGGAAATGAATTAAACATAAATAGATGATTTCTGTGACTAATTGATCTGAATTTCTTTTTATATAATTTTCATTTATAATGCTTGAATTCGTATCCTTCTGTTATTCCTTGTCAGATAACAAACCATCACTTTCCACAGTTTCATTTCACTTTATAGAATTGCGATAATTTGATAATTTGGTTTCAATGGTATTTGCAGCATGAATTCTCAGACTATTATAGAGGTGCTTATGAAATCGCCCTCTTTTTGTCTATCTTAAGCCTTTGTAATAATTACTACTGCTTTTTTTTGGTTTTGATCTGACTCAGTGCTAACTTTGAAATGTCAGTCGTTCACGCATGAGAATAGCAGAATTGTCTTAAATATATCAGATGTTAACGAAATGTTGATTTTAACAAACCAAACAGTTTCGTTATGACATCGGGTAGAAACCACCAATACACATGAAGATAATTATATGTGTTGAACTACAGTTTCTTAAATCATCTACTGATACAGACAATACAGCAAAACTTTTGAATACGCAACTGGCATGAACATGTTAAGCTCATTACATGATACAAACTCGTTTTCTATGTCTATAGAAAGACATACATTATATGATAAGTCTTAAACAGACTAGACAAATTTCAAAAGTGAAAACTGTGGTTTTCACACAATATATCCAAAACACGATATTTTTGTAGCGTATATTTGCTGCATGAATTTAGTCCCGCATCCCTACACATATCCCTGAGGAAATTGGTGTTTTGTGTAAGAACATCAAAGCCCAACTTCACCAAAGGCATTCCTAAGCAACTTAGAAAGCGTGCGCGTAACTAGGAGGGGTGGGTAGGGGCTTTAGTGCTTCCTCCATCGAGAAAATCTTTTCTTGTAAACATAAAACTTCGTGTGTGGGGGTGGGGGGGGGGCAAAGTTATACGTAATGCTCATTTAGATCTTAGATGTTCATTTTCTATGGTCATTGTGTACGCATGTGCCTACTATGCGTATAATTAGTTACGCACCTGTTCACGTTTCCACTTCAGACTGTAATAGAATAGTACATTGGTTGACTTAGCACAAAGCTTCAAGCAAAGCCAGAAAACAGAATGTAATCTTTTCGAACACAAAGAACAGAAAAAATAATACCTAAGTGCGATTTTCTTCCGCGTACACGTTTTACATGGCAAACAAAAACGCCATGGATGCATTTGAGCCTAGGCCTGTGGTTATTATAAAGATTGTTTCATTCCAAGACTTACGATGGAGTTGAGGAAAGGACAGGACAGAAAGGTTCGGGATGACATGTTTGGAAGACAATGTCTATCAATAACAGGTTTAATCCAGTTTTACTAATTTATTAATTATCTATTCAGCGTTTGTCATTTTGTTTTGATCAACAACATGTCCTGTATGCCACGTGTCAGCCGTGTGGCGGCGCTGTCCGAAATCTCGCCCGCTGTAGGAGCAACGACGAGAGTCACTGTCGTTCGATGACGTCACCAGCGGAGCGATACGCTCGGGTAAACAACATCTACAACAGGAAGTAAGCCTTGTCACGATCCTCTGGCGTATCTTCCGGCGAAGTAGTCCGTACAGGAATGGGTTCGTTAGGGTGCTCGTTAAAGCCACATGGTTGCAGACGAAGTCAGCGACGAATGACGGAAGAACGTCAATCTGATTTAGAAGTTCCCGAACCTGAAATGATAGGAAAATATATGTTATCAAATGTCTTTCTTAAACAGGATCAAAGAAATAAACATAAAATAACGGAAAACTTGAACGACTTTCATATACTTCCAACACATACAATTAAATAGGAAGAACTATTAGAATGAGCTAATTAAGAAACAATGTTGCTAATGCTTAATTCAAGGCGCTTGATTTCTATGACAGTATGAATTATTGTCATGTTCATTATGACAAACTTTGATGCACTCATAGCAAAAGATGTTCGGAATCATTATGGCAAAGCGAAAATTACTGCCAGTCTTGTGACAGCTGCGAAATCGACGTTGGTCTATTACAGAATATATACAGAAGAAGAACATTTCATTTTTCAACTGAAGCATAAACAGCTAATGGCTGACAAAGAATATACCAATAGATTCAGTGTCGCATACACTTGTAGGAATAGTAAACATACGCACAAATGCACCCCACACACACACACACACACAACACCACCTTACATATACACACATCAATACTTAAGGTGTTAAGGTGGAACATGTCTTAACGAAAGTAACAAATGTTTATTTATATACTTAAATGTATATATACTTATATGCATGCATAAATGGATACATTTAAACATACATCTTATCTGAGAACTGTAACAAACCGGTTTGAAACTGCCTTGATAATAGTTAGATATCATCTTACTTGAGTTTTCTCTGTTTAAAACCTTTAATACAGTACGAAGCAAGTCTGAACCGATCCCTGTTCCTGACATACATAACACACCTTTGTTCAGGTACAATGTGCTCAAGTTAAGTATTTCTAAAAGCCGCTTTTATAAACATGACACGATGGCAAAGTTCAGTAAAAGGTTAGTACCAAAACATACACCTGCTTCCTACAAATATCATGCAACAAAAGAATGTAGGCAGCAGGACAAAAGACACATTAGGTTTACAAGAGAATAACAATGCTGGTATTAAATTACTTGTATAGTAACATAATTACCTCATTACTGGGAAATCCCTTCTGATTTATGACGCGTTTGAAATTAATCATAATGCTTCATATGTACATTTTTAACGCATTTTCTTCAAACAGAGATGGAATGTCTCGTCACAATTCGAGGCCAAACTTGAAAGTACTTATTCAATGTGAGATGTGAGATGTATGGTACATTTGCAACGGTGTGTAAAAAACAGTGTGAAAAGAGCGAACTTGACCGTAAACGCGTTTGCTCCTTGTGGCAAAGTTCTCTTGCATACTCGTCAATGCGAAATGATACATCACAAGTTATATGCCGAGGGTTAAGTGCAAGACTATAGTAAGTGTTTCATAAACATGAAGCACTTACTATAGTCTTGCACTTAACCCTCGATGCTTCATAATGAAGCAGTATGATGTTGGGGATTTTCGATTTAACTATCTGAGAATCCCCCTTGAGAGAAACGAGGGAGGTTAATCTTAATTCCCCCTTTTTAGTCGAGGTTATCTAATCAAGCCATAATTACTTTTTTATCGTAATTCCTTCAAAGAATATCCTGTTGTATTCCCTTTTTTGCTGTCGTTTTGCCATGAGCTAAATTTGGACGAGAACCGATGCAGAAGACAAGTGGTACATATGGAATGTAAGACACGCTGTACATAACGTGAATGGCGCGCATGCGCGTAACCAAAGAAAAATCTCGTTCTGACGTTACTTGAAACAAGCGAGAAAAATAGCAACACAATATGTTGTTTCAAATACACGTGCAGTAGACGACTTAAACAGCACTCTGACAGACAGAACAAATTGTGACAAAACGAAAAATTGATTTTGACCGTAGGGTCGGTTTGGTTAGTTAGTTGATAGTATAAAATTTTCTTGTAGCGGGTGAGTGTCAAATAAAAGCGAATACGACTTGAAGACCACGCTTGCGTTAATTCGAATCCATCTTTCATACATCTTCAACTGCCCCCTTGTATTAGGAATCTTAGAGTGGTCCAAATTCAATTCAATATTATGACATTATGACTCATTATGTACGATCTAGCCTTTTGTTATAAATGATTCAAATGTCTTCAACGGCAGATGCAGTAAATAGAGATATTTCGAGGTAAGAATTGTAGTAAAATTTACATAACGTTTGGGATGAAATTTGGATGACGTTGTTTTACAAGTTTAAGATGTTCCTCAAGAACAAAAAGCTCGTATGAAGCTTGTTCTACATTTCCCCCCAATCGTTTTTACGAATAATACTGAGTAGATGAGAAAAACCCGGGGTTGAATAGAACTGGATTCTGTGATGCAATTAATCAGAAATCAGCCTTGATAGGTAGGCGGATTTTAATCAACTCCTGGCATTGATTCGGTACAGCTAATCAAGGCTGAAAACGTATCTGCAGACTCCAGAAGTAATTATTTCATATCGCTAAGACCGGGAAAAAAGGGGGGGGGGAAAGGTCGATCGCCAAAAAAGCAATTCAATTATCTATTGAGACGCATTTATGCGAAATACTTAAGAAAGCAATATGATAAAAAGAAGGAATTTGTGGTAACGTAATGCACAAACTACATCGGAAGAGCCTTGTCACCTGACATTTGAAAAGATGACACGGATGTGGGTATTCCCAACATATCGATATTCAATGAGTTTCCCCTATTTTAGTAAATTGCACATCCGTTATTCCCAAACGAGTTTGTAAAATAAAATAATTGACCGTCATAATCAATTTTATTCATTTTTTTTTCATTTCTTTATTTTCGGATAAGATAATACTTTAACTGTTTAAAAAAATGTATCTCTCATAATCTTTAACCAGAACGCAATTTCCAAAATTGTGTCAATATGAAGTAAATATCCATCATATATTAACGTCTGGTGTCTGAACAGAAATAAAGGACGCAAACCAAATCCGTTTTAGTATAAATCATACAAAAGTTCGCAATGGTAAGGGAACAAAGGTGGTTTTCTAGCGTTTACGTCACTCGGGGGAGATGCATACAATTATAAATGCAATTGTATCCAGTAACGATTACGTTCGAATATATGCATTAACTCATTACCAAACAATGACGACATTTAACCACTTTATTGCAGACGACTCTGGAAAACATGGTGGGAAAAGGATAAATTGCTCGCTAAGGGCATTTTCTCCCTTAACCACAGGCTTTTCTACCCTATCAGAAGATTATTTTCCAATTTCATCACATTTTGAAATGTCGTCTGCAAACTCTTTCAATTTGGGAAAGTCGAAAATTTGGTGTTGGGAAAGGGTTAAGTGCGTCTAGCAGAACACTTACGTACGCTTCTTCGTACAACAATTCTTCGTAGAGATAAAATTGTACTTTTTTCTGAACGATTTATACAAAAAAGGGCTAAATTTATTTACACATGTGTTTTCGATTTAACAAAGGCAAACAGGCTTTCGTTTGTTCAGTGCGTTGCTGGCAAATTCTAACCCATTTGGATCATTCCCCATGACGGAAATAAGGTATACACATGCATAGTCAAAAGTTTGTGAGATTCACATGATAATGGTATTCCGCCATATGGGTAATTAAGTACTTAGATAATTGTTTATAAAAAAAACGTTTAAACTAGGTGTACTAGGTGTGCACCATATATGTACTTCACCTCCACAACACGGTCATGAAAGAGGTTGTCAGAGTAAAAATTATCGAGTTTTATGTAACTTTATAGATCTGCAATGCCATCTTATCCATAGAAAAAAAAATTATTTTCAAAGAAAAAAAATCTTCATATTGTAAGATAGTCCTTTTAAGGCTGGTTTCATAACTTGTGTAGGGTAAAACGACAAATTAGCGAGTATGGAGACTTTCTATAAGTAGAATACGACATACACGCATTCCATTACGAAGCATGACAAACGGGAGTGTTACATGAACCTTTGTTCCCGGGAAAACAGCGTCGTTAACTATCAATAAAAGGACGATGGTTTGGATGCAATATCATCGTTAATGGGGGTCGCAGCATAAACTATCCACATGGGTGATATTTTCTATCACGAAACACATTAAACATCTCCCTCGTATGGGAATTAGTGACTGATCCAAAATGAAAGCCACAACTGACGACGTAATAGAAAATATGTTCTTTAATGTACAATACTCATATTCCGCCATTTTGAAAATAGTTCGTTCGTCGGATTACTTCGGTCGTTCTCGAAATACATCGGTCGGGACCGGAGTTATTCGCATTAAAACGAAAAGTTCCGGCCCCGACCGATGTATACCGAGAACGACCGATGTATACCGAGAACGACCGATGTATACCGAGAACGAATAAGTTTCAACAGGGCGGAATATAAGTATTCTACCTGAAAACATTTCATGAAAATATTGTTTCACGGGAAAAATTGCTCAATAAATGCAATGTACACCCTTTCTTATCACATTGATTTCTATAATGTTCTAAAACACTGCGGTCAAGTCAAATACCAAAGACTAAATGGTTACAAAAAGGAGTGCAGACTCTCAATTCAACTTCCAGGACCAAGTTTGGTTTGCCACACGTCTAAGTATACGGGGGATAAATGGGAAAACGTAGTTTGCAGCAAAACGCTGAACGCATAAAGACCATCTTTACCAGAGTTATCGTTTACACTATGCTCCAAATTCAAAAGGTATTGCTAGGAAACAAACGACAACTCTGTCAGGTTGATTAACCAAAGGGGAAGATCATTAACACTAGAAACAATCGCGATTTCAAAATAAAAACAAAATTAGACGACATTGTCGTTTATCTGTAATTTAGGGGTTCCGAATGTCTTCAATCTATAGCAAATGCCGAAAACAGATCCTGCAAATCAACAAAACGTCAAAACTGCTATGTCACTGCCGTAAATTGGTAATTTAGAGGTTCTGAAAGGCTGCGGTAATAGCATTTCCCGAAAACCGATCTAGCAAAGCGCCAAAACTGCTATGTCTTTTTCTTAACAAATATCCTCTAAGTTTAAACGTAATGTGTGCAATCGAAAAACTTTACCATTTACGACAACAAGTATCATGTGCCGTATTATTTTCTTTTTATTTCGAACTGGCATACTTGCGTTATTGTAACTAGTGAAAACAGGGGGAAGATATATAACCAAAGAAACCTACCACTGACGGTGTCATTAGAATCAAAGACACCACAATAATCGCCAACATCAGGCGGGAAAACTCCCTTCCGGTTAGCAGCATCACATCCGGTTCCTTGGGTTCCGTATTGATGGACATGGACCGGCTACCAGACGAAACATGGACCCTTTTCTGCATGTCTCTCAGTCCACATATCACCCCAGCGTTACAAACGAACAAGATTACGAAGAGCACCAATTCGTGAACAATTTGGACAACCGCCACCCAGTTGGCGTGAAACAGTCCCTGTTCTTCGAAGTGGGACGGCTGGTTCAGGATACTGTACTCGAATGTTAAAAACAATTCGTGGCACCCCAGATTACCGAACCGTTCCTGTGTCATAACTTCTTCAAATACCATATATTCGAAATAGATTGGCATTATGGCGAAGATGAGGGCGTACACGAATATCACTAGCTCTATGAAACAAAACGCTTTAAGCGTGCATTTACGAATGTAGAAAAATGGCGCTCGAATCGAGATGCACCGTTCGATGCCCATAAGGACAACCATCAGTTTCGACAGAAAACAGAACCACCGAGAACAGTATCTGGCAAACTTGTAGACAAAAATAGACGCGGAACTTAAGCATCCAGTGGACTGCGTAAACACGAACACTTTCGGGAATATCCCCAGCACCGACGACATGATGTCCGTTCCCGCCAAAAGTAAAATTAACATCTTTGGCTGGGAAATACGCTTCCGGGTTTTCCAGATGTTTATTTCTATCACAATTAAGCACATGTTCGCCGAAGTTGTCAGCGTCACGATAAGGGTGTTTATTACAGCATCGGCCACTAACAAGCTTGATACATCGTTAAGTGGTTGACGTGTCTTGGAGAAATTAGAACCGAACACTGGAGTCTCGTTCATAGCTGCCGCTCGGTTTAACGTATACACCCTCGAGGTCAGCGAGGGATATGTCCAGGTAGCAGACCTTTAGGTACAGCACTCAAATAGTTTTCCTTTCCTTCCCTGGTTATCTTGTTATCACTTCCCCATACCTGAAAATAACAAAGGATTTTAATCTATTTCCCAATATCGATTACTAACGATCGAATTTCTTTGGCGGTGCGTACTTTACAATGATTTGATTCTTACGATGCCAATCAAAAATGCACTTCTGCGATTTCTTCGACCAAAGCCTTCAAGCTAACACACTGTTGACATAAACACATGTGGTGTTTTAGCATCAGGGAAGCAGTCGTCGAGAGTGAATTTAATGAGCTTCAATCTTCCGTTATAATCGATGTAAAATGAATACTAACTAAATAACTAAAATTAAACTGTATACAACTTAAATAGTTCATGGAAGATCTGACTGAATATTATATGTTGTCCCGATGCATGAACAGCCACCCTTTTAAGCAGCCAACCTGCCTTAAACAGCCAATACAGAAAGTCCCATTGTTAGATTTATAGTGTAAATCAATTTGTGTTAAGCAGCCAACCTGTCTTAAACAGCCAATTTACTCTGTCCCATAGGCTGGCCTCTTAACACACATTTGACAGTCAAAATGTGGTGAAATTGACCAATATTCTTCGGAAAGAGCTGAAATCCTTGTGGGAAAAGGAAAAATTGCTCCTTACGAGCAATTTCTCCTTCTCCCACAATGTTTTCTAAAGTCGTCCGCAACAAAGTCATCAAATGTCGTTATTGTTTGGGAAAGGGTTAAATAGAAGCAGAAGATTTTCTGTTGAGAAATCTCGAGAGCCGTGTACATCATTTCCTTATAAAACCGGACTCGTTAATGAACAAATTCCGAGTTTCTTTGTGTCCTATTGCATGACTTAGAAAAAAAAGACCGCTTAAT
Source organism: Cerastoderma edule (assembly GCA_947846245.1). Lineage (NCBI taxonomy): Eukaryota > Metazoa > Mollusca > Bivalvia > Cardiida > Cardiidae > Cerastoderma > Cerastoderma edule. The sequence continues at coordinate 24,117,571 of OX401415.1, forward strand.
AAAAACATAACAGACAACGTAGTTTTCATGAGAATTACATTAAACCCGAAATATCGTGAAAAAAATAGAAGTTTGCCGAGTAATGAACGACCCCTGTTTTGTGTAATGACAATGTTTGAAAATGGGGAAATTTTAAGTAATAAAGCCCCCAAACATGTAAGCAATGACCTCTTGTTTAATCCTGAAACCGACGTTATGCTTATGCAAACAGGTTGGATCTAGACCAGCCGTCAATTTACTTGGCCTGTGATCTTACCTGTTTGCTACTCCGAGTATCTTTTCTCGTCAAAATTAAGCAGATGTTTAATTTTACACAAATATATATTTTTGGAGAATTACCTAGCATTCTAAGGTTTAATATTGTGTATATTACCCCTGCTTCCCGCATTTTCGTTTAAACACACATGAATTTACAAACCAAATCAATGTGAAAAAGAAAAGACTTCTGTTTAAAAGTCAATTTGTACTTTCGACACAGAAATTGCTATGCAGTATCATATGGTCATTCAAAGTGGTATCTTATGTTTCTTAGATTTTGGCCTTTAACAGAATCCCCAATATGGGAATATCTTAAGTAATTTCTCACTTATATTTACAATTGAACATACGGTAAATACAATAAACAAACATAAAACGCATGTTAATAATTCATGAAAAGAAAAACTTACTGTTAACTGTGTATTATTATCTCCAATTAAGATGCGTTTTCGAGAGAACAGTCACCGCAACAGAAACCGGTAGCTACACTTCGACGCAGTTTCCCGAAGCAGGCAAGAATCATCAATAATTTTAGTTCTAGCTTTACTGCTTGTTAAATACAACCTTCGCAAAAACCTATTCTTAGAAATAGAAAACAGTCCGTTGGTCTAAGCTCTCGTTTACGAGTGGGCATCTTAGAAGGGAGCGAGCGGTGGACTCAGCATTGTAGGAGTTAATCAAAACGTTAATACCTATTCTTCTGGAATTGTATGCTAGAGGATTATAAACATGTGTGTGGGGACGAAATCTATTAACATTAAAACCCATGCAGTTAGATTCAGACAAATTGCTTGGACAGAACACATCCGTATGAACACTCTAACAAAGGTCATTAAATTATCCGGTTTTTTTTAATCTACTAATTCTGTGATAGAGAAATTGGACATTATCCAAGATTACTCTATGGTGGTGAGTTGTGTTTGAACAAGGATTGAACCCATGCCGTAAGATCAAAAGCCCAATTTTCTGGCGTATTTATACAATAACGCAGTACATCATCTGCTGCGAAAAACCTGAAAACTAATGTGATCATCACCATTATCTTCTATGTTTGATTGATTTTACGTTCCAAAGACCATTTATTTGTCCTTTGTCAAAGGTTATGCCTGTTCATCTGCCAGGTAGCACAACCTTCCTCTCCAGGTTTGGCGATCCTGTCGGTTGGTACCATCTAGCCAGAGGGATGATCTGTCGCGTTTCACAAGGTCATCCAAAACAAATAAAGTAGCAAACAGGTTAGACAACAGACCAGCCGCCAATTTACTTGATTGCTGGCCTGGATCTTACCTGTTTACATTTATAAGTATGAAGTCGGCGACTAGCCTGGGATCTAACCTGTTTGCTACTCTAAGCATCTTTCAAATCAAAATTGAATAGACATTTAAGGTTTTGGAAAGCAGCCGAAACAAAAAGTATATTTTTAGAAAATTACCCAGCATTCTATGGGTTAAAATCTCATACTCTAGATTATGGATACTATTTTAAATGTTAAGAAATCTCACCGGGGGTAATTCTTAATGCTAGCTATATCACAGATACAAGACATCCAACGCCTTTTTTATATCATTTCGTAATAATTCTTAAGATTTGTCATTTCATCCTCCTATTATTTCATAAAAACATTCCATAAAGCATTGATACAGAGATTATGCCCGGACGATAGCCTACTGACCCAGACACAAACGTTAATTAAACCTTGCTTTGGTACGAATATTGCCGGCTTCGGAACAGACAGCTGACCCATTTCTTCATAGCGAAGAGGACAGTTAGAGCAGCCAAATGCCGGTGATGGTTAGATTTGCAAACGAGCGCCTTTTCTTATTTATTCCGTCGTGAATCCTTCGATAATGACAATCAGTTTAAATGAATGTCGCCAAAATAGTACCTATTTCAAATTTGAAAAGATACAAAGTGCAGTAGCCAAACACGCATACCCCCTCCCCCTTCATCCAAACTCATGTCCAGGAAGTTGTTCTACTTAAACTTAACCCTTATATTGCTGGAACCGACTTCATGCTTATACAAACAGGTTAGATCCAGATCAGCCGCCAAGAAAATTGGCGGCTGGCCTGTGATCTAACCTGTTTGATTCTTTGAGTATCTTTCCTTATCAAAACTAAGCAGATATTTAAGGTTTTGGAAAGTGTTTGTCTTTTTGCCGCCTATCATTCCATAATAACATTTTATAAAGCATTGATACAGAGAGTATGTCCGGACGATAGCCTACTGACCCAGACACAAACATTAATTAAAACTTGCTTTGGTACGAATATTGCCGGCTTAGGAACAGACATCTGGCACATTTCTTCACAACGAAGAGAACATCATTCGCCTATCTGAAACTCTTGCAGATATTGCAACGGTTGTTATAAGCGGTCACTGGGCTTTAATCTGTTTAACCCTTTACCAAACGCCAAATTTTCGACTGTCCCAGATCGGAAGAGTTTGCAGACGACAATATTTTAAATGTTTATACTTGGGTTTAAATAAAGTCTTGTTCGGTTCTTTATCTCATGGATGTAAAAATCTACCGCTACCATGATTCAAAAACAAATAGAGAGCGTTAACAATAGTTACAATCTTTTTTTCATTGGGAAACATACAATATAACTTTTGTTTTCACACATTATTTTTTATATTAAAGGCTATTTGTGCATGTAATGATTCAAGATTCTATATTGACTTAAACTATATACGGTTTATCATCATGTCAGTACAAAATTTAACATTTTAAAAAAAAGCTAACCAATGTGACACAGCAGTTCTGTAGGTTTGCTCGATCGCGTTTTGGATATTACCGCACCCTTTCGGAACCTCTGAATTACCAACTTACGGTAGTGCGCAGTCTGGTTTTGTTTTAATTTTGAAATAGTGATTGTTTCTAGTGATAGGGTGATTTGGGGTACTTAGCGATTTAAAGTTCAAAATCCTTGCCACTAGGTCACATTAACCCCCGAGTACGAACAAATACAGGGATTTACAATACCTCAATGTAAAATATAGAATCTAAAGAAAAAGAACTGTAATTTGTCTGTGCTAGTAATCTTTTCATTTTCTAAAGGTCACTCTGCAAAGAACGTCCATTGACAGCCATTTCCCTTTCAAACCTGATGATTAAAACGGGATGATCTTTGCAAGAAAAAATGATTAACCATTATTATAGCAATCTTATTTCCTCAAGCCAACAAATTATATCTTTTCTATGTCATCGTGTCAAAAGCACTCTTCGCATTGAACAAAGATAGAAGGTAGAATCATCTATTCATGGATAATAATCACCTAACCAACTTTATCAAAGAATGAATCCAACACTGATCATGTAGCTTCCAGTAAAAGGAAACTTGTGTGAGCCGATAATTAACAAGGTATCATTTTGATAAAAGAAGGAATTGTTCCAACTATTAATTAATTATTTTTAACCCATTACCAAACATAAACGACATTTAATCACTTTGTTGCATACGACTCTGGAAAACACTGTGGGAATAGTATACTATTATGTTTTTTACTCTATCAGAAGATTACTTTCCAATTTTATCACATTTTGAAATGTCGTCTGCATACTCTTTCAATTTGTGACAGTCGAACATTTGGCGTTTGGTAAAGGGTTAGGAAGAGAGTTCTCCACTCGGAGAAGTTATGTTCTCTTAACACTATGCCACACTGGTCCTTTGTCAGGAATAACACATCTAACACGTTTGCACAATTAGCTAAGAAAACGACAAGTTAATTTGCCTTTCCGCTTATTTATAATTTTCTGCTGTTGCTTTAAAATTCTCGACTAGTTATTTGAGTCAATAATATGACGCACACGTACACACACGTAAAAATATTTATTCTATACTCCTGAGATCTCCTACTATGGAAGCTTTCAACCTGAAGTTTTCATAACATCTCTTGTGAACGAATATGTAACTTCTAGATAGATAGCTTTCAATTTCAAAACCATTAAATGCATCCTCTGAAAACCATTTCATTTTCATCAATCCCATAATCCCTTATGGAGTAATGGTTCTCTTCCAACTACCTACTAGCCAAAGACCAAATAATGTTAGGTCTTTGAACTAACCAACTTGTTCAAAACTTAAAAAAACCCATAATTGATATGAAAGTAAGATGACAAAAAGAAACGTTGAGCAAATAAGAAATAAGTTTTTTTCTCACATTTTGTCTTCAAGAATTACTACTAGTATTAAAGAGGAATGTTACTATTTAAACTTTGATAATGTTATCTACTCCTTGGGGAACAATTACTAAATAGAGTAATCAGATTAGGCCTTGTATGGAAACAAAGTGACAAAGTGTTGTGTTTGATGTGTATATAGCATCATTATTAATGTAAAACACCCTCGAGAGATATGCAATTAGAGGGTTCAATGCAAGACTAGACCAAATCACTGTGGAATATTTGCTATAGTCTCGAATTGACCTCTTGAATTATCGCCAATTCATAACCAAGTTCCTACGGCAAAATTCCTCGGCACTCAATTCCTAATCGTTCGACCTATGGTTTTGTAGTATCATAGCCATGTATGTATCTCATGGTTATTTTCGCATTTTCCAACATTTACTGTAATCTTCGACCCTTTTTTCCCCGATTCCCGAAAACACTCGTCCACATTTAAAGCAACATCAGATGAAAAGAATTGATAAGACAAAATGTGATTAATTTTTGTCATGAAAGTATCTATGTTATGTGCTTAACCCTTCGAATGCTTGGTAATCTTCTAAAGATATATTTGTGTGTCATTTGCTTTCAAAAACCTGAAATATATTGTTAATTATCATGTTGAAAGATCCTCCATGAAGCGAATAGGTAAGATCACAGGTCAGCCGGCTGGCGTGGACCAAACCTGTTTGCATGAGCATGAAGTATGTTTCAGCACTATAAGGGCAAAGTGAACAAAGCGCCGGCAAAGGGGGCTACAAGTCCAACTTACCCGCCTTTGACCTCAACGTGTGACCTTGACGTTGGAGGCAGATTTAAATGGTCAGGACAGGAAGCAAGTTCATGCTGTGATGGACAATTTGAAAAGTTCCAAATGATGAAGCCTGGTCTTGTCCAGTTTGGGGAGCGTGACCAGACTTGCAGGTCCAGGTTCAAGCCCCAATCTAGGTCAACTTTATTCCTTGTTTATTGTATGAATTGTATTCGCTTTTATTTGCACTCGACCCCGAAACCCCGTTTAGGGGACTCTTCAAGAAACATTTTTTCTTCTCAATCATGTTTCATTTCCGAACTATGACATTTATGGTTCAACTGGACTTTATTCTGCAAATGCCAAACAGGAAAGAGTCATAGAGGGTTCAATGCAAGACTATAGTAAGTGCTTACTATGGTATTGCTTTGAACCCTTGACTTTGTGTCTCAAACACAAAACAGGAAATGGGCTTTTTCTGCACTGTAGATTGGGAAAGCGGCTTAATTCCATTTTTAAGGAAGGGGATATTTTCCCAAGCGTCTAACTTCTGTCCACTGATCGCTATCACTTCAAACTTTGTGCAAGGTCAGCCGGACCATGTCAAACACCTTAAGAAAGAAACAATGACAAGAAACTTGAATAGTGAATGATCGAAGGGGTTAAATACACCTTTAAATAAACATTTCTTTGAAATATGCAGTTTTACAAGTAATAACTATCTTAGAAATCTGTGAAAAAATACCATTCATTTTCATGTACTGATGAAATTGGTAATATAACAAAATTCATCACTGAGCAGGTAAGATACCCACAGGTAATCTAAAAAAAGATTCTTGCTTGTCTGCTTTCCAAGACCATAAATATCTGCATAATCTTGACGAGGAAAGACCAAACAGGTTCGATCATGTGCCAGCTGCCAATTGACTTGATGGTGTGCCAGGATCTAACCTGTTTGTATTAGCATGCAGTCGATTCCAGCACTTTAAGGATTACCTTGTTGTTGTATTGCAAAAGGTCAGTCACTGATCTACAACCTTGAGTCAATCTTAAATCCATTTTTCCTAGTACAAATACATGATGACATTACTCATTTATATTATCACTTTCCCTTTATGGGAGTGCTAGATTGGAAAGAATTGGAAGCAATAGTAGACGAAAAAACCAAAACTTGTGAAGAAAAATACTTTTACCCTATGATATTTGGTAAAAAATTTTTTCAGAGGTTTTACATTGTGTCAACAACTTATGTTGCAATGCCAAACTCTTAATGATGATCAAGCCGGGTAGAACAATTGACATTCCTACAAAATCTGTATTCCTTGCTGGGATTTGAACTCATGTAGAGAGGGCCATGTGGTTTCATGGTCTGTACTTTAACCACTAGACCAGAGAGGCTCATTTTTTTCTTTCTTTTATTATAAAAAAATAAAAAAATTAATTGCCGACTAGGAGCATTACGACCTCAAATCCCAAACCTTTCTTAAGTCATCTGAAACAGATCGGTATAAAACAATGTCCTCATTCACCTTATTCCTTAATTAACGGTAAGAAGTATCCTAGCCGGGGTCCTGGCTGTGTGTGTGTACAGAACATGTTCTATAGAAAAATACTACAGATAAACAGTGCATGACTAACCTGGCACCGTAATGACACCGACACCAGGAGAGCTTTATTAGCACCCTGCATTCTTTGAATGAAGCACCCCTGTATTCTTTGAATAGTCAATGTAAAAAAGGTCACTGAAGAAACTCAATAAAAAAAAAAAAATGCAATATTCTACAAATAAAAGCACAAAACCACCTTTATTTCTCATTTTTCATTCCCATCAATAGAAACTTTTGCAAGCATAAGATTCAGTATGGAATTCAGTATTGTATTGCATATGGAGGGCACATTGAAAGGCTGTAGTAATTCCTATTTCTATTTTATTTTCAAGCATCAACAGTATTTCAATTATGTTGTGTTGGTAGGCTAATAGTAATAGAAAATGATCCAAAACTAACCATAAAGTCCCAGTTAGAATGCCGTCAGTGGGATTTGAACCTATGCTGGGAATAGAAGGGTTATGTGATTTCAAGCTCTATGCTCTAACCACTAGGCCATGGAGACGCCAGTAAGTCTAATATTTTCGTGGAGGACATGCTATAGTCTTGCAATGAACTCTCATCTAAGTTAACCCTTAGAATGCTGGGTAATGTCTAAAAATAAATTGATGTGTCATCTGCTTTCCAAAACATTAAATATCTGCTTAATATTGTTGAGGAATGCTACTCAGAGTAGCAAACAAGTCATATCACAGGCTAGTCACCAATTTACTTGGCGGCTGGCCTTGATCTAACCTGTTTGCATAAGCAAGAAGTCATTTCCAGCACTTTAAGGGTTAACAAAATGCATCATATGTTGCAGAAAAGTAACAGAATATTCAGATTTTTCATGACATCAGTGCAATTTACAGGCCGATAACAATTTACCATGTAACATATGTGATATCCGGCACTTGACAAACTTAATTACATGCAGTCGTGTGATGAATCATGTCATGTGCTACACCATGATATTTGAAGTCATGAATGCACCATTCTCTTGCTAACTGTTACCTAACATTCATTTTCCATTTTGTTTCTTTTTTCTTTTATTTTCCTTTGTACTTGTTTATTTGAATCCATAAAAATAACAGAGTAAATAGAATAGATGCTTGGTGTCTTTGAATAGGAAAGAATATTCGGCTTTGCTTCGGATTATTATCAGATTCGCCTTAGTTTCACCCATTTATATTCCTCCACCTTGCTCGTTAACATTTCCAATTCAAGATATCAACCATCTGTTCTCTATACCAATGCTGCTTTAAAAGAAGCTGAACAGACCCCTATTCATTCCAATACAGCTTTGTTTCAGTTAAGCAATCCATTGCCTCTCATTAGATTTTATGACTTGTCCAAATTGAAAGCAACAGCAGACGACAATTACAAAGCATGGCCTATATGTGTATCTTTTTCTTTGTGATAGCTATATGAGACACTGAACACCACAGACACAATTATTTTAACTATAATGCACCTTCCATTGCAGACCACTTCACTTTAACATACCATTCTGATGTGTAACAACAATATAATGTTAAGAAAAGGAATAAAGATTTTAGGAGACGCACACATCTTTTCTTGAGATTTGGCACCAGTAAAAGAAGTTCTTCACCTAAGGGTTGAAATTTTACGTCACAAAAACATATCTTCAAAGTAGTCATCAAACTCCTCCTCCCTGAAAATAAACAAACGTTCATTAAAGGCTTCATTATATGAGCAACCTATTAAGCTTTGTTTATATAGTGTTTAATGTCGGATCAACAACTTTTCGGTCATGTTAAGGCTTAGGGCTTTAAAATGACTCGCCAAAGGCCACTCCCACAAAACCAGTGGTAGAGTGGGGCTCAAACCTGTGACACCAGAGTTCTAAGTCCGATACCCATAACCACTGGGTCACGCATGACCCCAACCTAATAAGCAATTTACCATGTTCTAATCTATTTCCATGGACATACATGCTTTAAAGCGCTGTACCCATGTACAAACATTTCCTGAGAATAAATGGACAAAAAGCTGCTGGTAATTGCATCATATTCATTCTTGAACATATTTTGTTTATTCGATAGAAATAAGATGTGCATACACGAAATACAGCAAAGGAATGCCAATAAGAAACTTTATCCTGTCACTAGTGCCATTTCGGGACAGATAACTAGGTGCCGTATAACATTTGTGATATCCGGCACTAACCATATAATACATGCACGCGACTAATCATGACGTCATAAGAACGATATGACGTCATGTTTTCATCATTCTCTACTTATTTTTTCCGTTTTTCTCGTGTTTTATTTACATTTTGTTTGTTTGAAAGAATAGATAAAGGTAACAGGATAAATAGAATAGATGATTGGTGTCTTTGAATAGGAAAAAGTTATCGGGCTCGGCATCGGAATATTATCCGTTTCGCCTTCGGCTCACCGGATAATATTCCGACGCCTTGCCCGATAACATTTCCGATTCACGACCCCGACCATCTATTCTCTATATCTCCTTTTATTCAATGATTGCAATGCTCTATTAATCAATAAAGTAGCTCTCCACAATTTATTGGAGACATAACTAAAGAGTGATTTATCTAAATTGAAAGAACTTATCTCATCAACAAAGTAAAGTATACAAGTATAAGGTTGTTCAAATGGAATCAGGGTTGAATTTTCTTTCCATTTGTACATGTCCTGTGCCTATATAATAATTATTTTGACAAGAACGGGGAAAATGACTTTTCCATCAATTTCTTCTTTTGTAACATTTATTGTAATGGTTATTTTTCTTTGAGGCCATTCTTCATGTGTGAATATTTCTTTACCAACGAAAAATAAATTTTGATGACATCAGATGCAAAAGAATATGTGAAATGTTTGGAAATTTACCTCGACTTTTCCTCAACAACTTTTGCAGGACCGCTCCAGATGTTTTCTGGTTCCTGTTTACTGGTTCCTTGCTCTTCTTTTTCTGGACTGGTTCTCCTGTTTACTGATTGAACATCTGCTGCATCCTCATCACTGTCGTCAGATGCTTGATCTGAAAATTAAAAGCATTTCGGTGACATATGACACATGACACATTTCCCTTAAAGACCTTTCCTTCACATAGAGTTATATATTTGTTTGGAAACATATCCATGTATAACAGATTATTCACAAATCAATTAACCCTTTACCAAACGCCAACTATTCAACTGTCCAAAATTGAAAGAGTTTGCAAACAACATTTCAAAATGTGATTAAATTAAAAAAGAGTCTTCTCATAGCCCAGAAAATATTGTGGGAAAAGGAGAAATTGCTCATCAAGAGCAATTTCTCTTTTTCCCACAATATTTTCCAGAGTGGTCTGCAACAAACTGGTCAAATGTCATTATTGTCTGGTAATGGGTTAAACAAAAGAAAACAAATCTTTTGTCGTGAGTTTTCTCCCTTTATCACAATGACAACAACTAAGCTCCTCATTGGAAATGTTATTTTTCGTATCCTTCCTCAATTGACGCTTTCTTTAAAAATACTCATGACATTTTCGATGATTTACATCAAATAAGAAGCCTAAAACAATCTGAAGTTAGAGCGTATTTCTTTAAAGAAAATAAATTCATAACTCACTCTTTTTGGTCTTTTGTTTCTTTGCTTCTTTGTGCTTGCCTTTGTGCTTTTTAGGTTTTATCTCCTTTTTCCTGAAAATGAAAGTAAATTTGGAATGATGCCAAGAATTGACCCTCATACCATTGTCATTGAAGATTCAATGGAAAACTAAAGTAAGGTTATCAAAAATGAGAAATATTTACTCTAGTCTTGCATTGAAACCTCTTTAATATACCCCTGAAGTGTTACAATAACTGTGTTAAGACTGTAGATCTATATTTGTATCAATCTTGATATTTTAATAATGAAATGGTATTTCTCATATGTTTATTTAAAAGAAAGGTTATACAGCTTATAAGGAATTATCCTTAAAAAAGAGAAAAGGCACATTTGTTAAAAAAAACCTTTCTCACAATAATTTCGAAGAACCACCTTTCTTTCCAAACCAATCAATGCTAATCAGCATGACCATTAATGCTAAGTAGTGAGAGATAAACAGATCATGTAACATTCAATTAATCAGACATCAACAAAAACCATGTGCTAAGCCAGGGTTCAAAGTCTGTAAAAACATTTTCATTTCTTCTCTAGATCCTATATTGTAGGTAATCATTCTAACTGTCAACCATATAAAAGGTCCAAGCTGAAAGCGAATTCCAGTTGCTGTCTTTTGTTTCTTCTCTAAATCCTACCATGTGGGTAATCCTTAGAATGGTTGGTCTGTGAAAATGTGTAAATAAGATGCATATTCTCTTTGCTATCCTTTTCATTTTGTTTCTAGATTCTGTATTGTGGGGACTTATAGGAATTGTCAACCATCTAAAACGCCTAAATAAGGAGAAATTTCCTTTTTGTTCCTTAATGTTTCTTTTTTAAATATCAAGCTGCATGTACTCATTAGAATTGTCAGTCATCAAAAAGATCAACAAAAAAAAGCAAGTTTGTTTATCTTAATCCTATGCTCATTAAATTTTTTATAGATATGGAGTTTTAAATACCATTAACACTAGTTCAGCTATGTTGCCAAGACAATTCAAAAAAGTGCAAGCAACATCTCTGATATGCTCATTATCAGTACCTCTACCTACCTATGATGGTAGTTCAACTTGTATGAGCAGTCAGGGCACAATCCTACAATGAAAATAAATACATGTATGTTGACTTCAACCCTTAAAGTGAAGGGTAATTTTCTAAAAAATAGATTTTTGTGTCATATGATTTCCAAAACCTTAATATCTGCTTAATTTTGTTAAGGAACATTACTCAGAGTCGCAAGCAGGTAAGATCACAGGCCAGCCGCGAATTTACTTGGCAGCTAGCCTGGAGCTTACATGTTTGCATAAGCATGAAGTCGGTTCCAGCACTATAAGGGTTAAAGGAAATAACAATCATAGTTACATAATAACATAATATAAGGGATTGGAGAAAATATGGGGTCACCATCCTAAGCAAGTATATTGCATATCATATGCTAGCAGTTAGCAATGTTCTGCATAGATAACCTGGCAACAACCTACCATTGAACGTGACTTCTCTCATTTAGCCAATAACCTCCTTAAACCTTATAGTGCTTGAATCAATTTCATGCTTATGCAAACAGGTTGGATACAGGCCAGCCGCCAACTAAAGTACTCCTGAAAACCCTAGAATCGAATCTGCTTTATTTCTGGTAATCAAATGCCTCCTACAAATAATGTGATAACAATAATATTTATTCAAAGTATTGTAAGATGTAACTGTCAAATGAGTTCCATTTTTAGTAACTTCCAAAAAAACTGTTAGATAGGACGGTTGTAAATAGAATGCAGCTATCGAAATAGATTGTAGATTCTCCATGAATTGCACTAAAATAGATTCAACCAATTCACACCTATACAAATCTGTTATTGGATCTAATTAAGAGAAAAATTATGGAACTATAATGAAGTATAAGAAGTCAATCTTTTTAAAATACATCTATTTAAATAACCCATTACCAAACAATAATGACATTTGACCAGTTTGTTGCAGGCGACTCTGGAAAACATTGAGGGAAAAGGCAAAAATGAGCTTTAACGAGTATTTCCTCTTTTTCCCACAATCTTTTCTGCCCTATCAGAAGATTATTTTTCAAAATTTTCACATTTTGAAATGCAAACTCCGTCAAATATTTAATGTTTGGTAAAGGGTTAAGCAGACAAATAATAAACCCCACAGGTTGCTTGTTATTTATGTACATGCAAGTTACTAATACAACTGTCATAATAAACAACAGCAAAACACCATCATAAATACAGCATCCATGTATCAAGTATAAACAAGTTCCTGGACTATTTTTAAATACGGGTAAACAAAGAAGTTAAATTCCTGCATAATCCTCCTCCTTTAAAAATTGCTCATTCAGACACTCACAAAGTACACAGACTCTCACAATGTCTATTGCTTTGATGGACTAACTCAGAGATTTGTGCTCTGGGAGTAATAAACGTTAAAAGTTTTATATGTAAAATCATTGTCACTTAAACAAAAACAACTTTCAAATTCTTTACTTCTAAGTTGCTAAAATCTTATTTTTTTGTTAAAAGGTGTGAAGTGATCCATTTGCGCCTGTCAGCCCTTCTTTGGTAAAGCCAGTTTATAAATCAACACAGGATTTCTTTCATGAGCAAAGTGCTAGCTTCACATGAAAACGGTGGTTAAACATTTACAAAGACTCACATGACAATAATCTCTAAAACACCACTTGCAATATGATATTCTATGTCTCTGTATTGTTATGAATAGTGTTGGAAAGCTGGCAAAAATCTAGGCTTATATGACTTTCAAAGTCAATGTTGTCATTTCATTGGAAGAAGACAATTCATTTTAAAAAGTTAAAAAATCCCAACCTGTGGGATGTTCCTTTAAACACCTCAAAATGGGCTTCATGTCTGGTTTTAATGGGTTTCAACAACAAAATGTAATATTGAAATATGAACTGGGAAAACAGTATATTGTCGCCGATATGGGCTGTGAAAAATCAAGCTATCAAAACCATGCTTGGCTATTTATTTGGTTAGAGGTATATCTCCTTTTATCGCAGCGGTTTTCTTAACAGGTATTCATGAAATAAGGGGTAAAAAAATGATAAGAGATTACTTACTTAATTTGACAAGGGCATTTTTCTTTTGTCCATCCTCTAGATACGCGAAATTTACCTCCCAGCTTCGGAGTCCCTCGACCTCGGAACATTTCTTATTACCACATATGAACTGACCTGAAATATTTAAACACCTCTACTCATTCATTATCACTTGATATCAAAACAGCTTTTGCTTAACACTTTTCTAAATAGAATAGACAAAATTCCTTTCACATCCAAAGACAAAATTCGAATCATTGCAATATAAGGAGAATAAGTCTAAAATGAGCAGTCATAACTTAATATTCATTTTTCTTAGCAGTTTCACTAACTCAGATCATTATTCTATTTGGCTACTTCAAAGTGTTGCGTGGTTCAGATAATATTTTTGAGGCAGTTTTAAGTGTTTTCCTTTTTTTTTTTTTTTTTAGAAAATAAGAATAACACTTAATGGCAATAAACATCAATCATAATATGTTAGGTTGTTTTTTGGCTGCAATTCATAAAAATCATTTCGTTGAATGTTACTTTAAAAAACATCCTACCTTGTTGTTTTTTCTCATCTATACACATTTTGAATGCATATATAACTGTAGACTAAGAAACAATTGAGACAATAAAAGAAATTGCTCATAACTAGCATTTTATTTTATTTATTAATGTCAGAATGTTGTTATTCATTCAACTTAATTGGCATCTGATGTTGCATCTAATTAGGTTGAGTCGGAATAAAAACACAAAATAAGATCGGTTATAGTGAGTATCTATGGTTACCCCTATTGGCAAATAGACGAGGTTTTAATGCACAAAGATATAATGTTTCTAATTATTAACTGACTTCCTTAATTACTGAATAATAATTGTTTCTCACAGAGATAAATCTTCATTTGAAATGCCAGCAGAAGACAATTTTCAGTAAAAGACATTGCCATACTTATGAAGATTTCATGAAAATGATGTTTCAAGGATTACAAAGACTATTCTTTAACCCTTTACCAAATGCCACATTTTGGACTGTCCAAAATTGAAAGAGTAAGCAGATGACACTTCAAAATGTGATGAAATTGGAAAAAAATCTTCTAATAGTGAAGAAAACATTGTGGGAAAAGGAGATATTGCTCGTTACGAGCAATTTCTCTTTTTCCAACAATGTTTTCCAGAGTCGTCTACAATAAACTGGTCAAATGTCGTTAATGTTTGGTAATGGGTTAAGATAGCTCCACTGTTTCCTATTTCCAATTAGAGTTACATGCTTCAATGTCTTGCAGACATGGAGAAATACTACCGGTGATTGTCTTGAATGATCTTAAAGGGGATGGATCACAGAAGTGAAAGTCTGAAAGTCAAAACAGTTTTTTTATTGTTGTTTGATATACAATTAAAAGTCGCTATTGAAAGTATTATAAAGTTAGGAAGCGTCAAATCATTTAAGAATGTACAGTCTATATGGAGTAGAATGATGTCAAACATAATGTAATAGTTTTGAATGAAAAAAGTGTTAACTCACTGTACATTACGTTATACAGATTTAAATAATCTTAAAAAATGAACTTGTTAGGAGCAATTTCTGCTTTTCGCATATTGTTTTTTGCCCTATCAGAAGATTAGTTTTCAATTTCATCTAACTTTGAAATGTGGTCTGCAAACTCTTTCATATTGGGACTGTACAAAATTTGACGTTTGGTAAAGGGTTAAACTATATACTTATGAAGGCACCTTGTATCGGCTTTAACAATCTGCATTTGATCAAGGGTAACAAGGGCAAACAGCTTTCTCCCTGTTTTTCCTACAGATTATGGAACTTGCGTGATAAGGCGTATAATTATCTTTTTTTTTTGTATGTTATATAGATCTTATTTTATATATTCTATAATTTATGTAAGTGATCAAAATGATGTAATAAACAAAGAATTTCGAAGAACAAAACAAGAGATACAAACATAAATTTCTTAGTGGTTCAACTATTCCTCACAGTGTGAAAAATTCTTGATACCGCCTTCTTTGTAATTTCTCTTTCATTCACTAAGTAAAACAGTCACAAAATATTCCAAATAAAAAAGAAGTTAGTAAACAAAGTTATAAAGTTATAAAAAACCAGTTCTGTCCTGCATGTTCATGATAACAGGATTATACATTTGTAGTCAGCTTGTTAACTCTCTAAGGACATTGGCATCTGATCTTAATTAAAAAGTTGCAGGAGTGTTTTATCTTTCACATCTTCTTAATTAATTCTTTAGAGAATACTTTTAAAATCAATATAAGATTACTGTTCCTATTTTCTTTTAGTCATAAGCTTTTCTTAATTGATTTCCTCCTACAATGCCCGATTTTTTACCCTTTTCTGTTTAATTTAACAGGAACTGCAGACAGCATAACAAGTTTCTCTTAAAGTCACAAAAATATCCCTTTAGTATATATACCATTTTTTTCAGTATAACATGTTCAGTACTACATGTATTTCGTTTTTTCCTATTTATGTTTTATTTATATTTAATGCTATAGATAATTCCTTTACTTCATATCCAAATAGTTCTATACTATCTTTATTGAAGTTAACTGTTCTGAATATTGTTAATTATTTAGCATTTATATCTATTTTACTCCAAGTACCGTAGCGTTATCTTATGACATCACGTCCATTGTTTGTATCTATAATCACTATCCTGATGAAGACATAAGCCAAAACGTTGTTGAAATTATAATGATTTCATAAAAAGCATGCTGTTGTTGACATTTTTTCAAACGAAAATAGAAATAAAAATATCCCTTTAAATAATTCCCAAAGTGCTCAAGTCATTGAAATAATAACGACCAATGGGAAACTCGATATCCTTGTGTGCCTTTTCGATTCTCTTGTAAACATCAAATGTCATCTGCCACAGGGATATTTCAAGTTGTACTATTTAACCTACTTCATGTTTATGCAAACAGGTTGGATCCAGGCAAACCGCCAAGTGAATTGGCGGCTTGCCTGTGATCAAACCTATTTGCCACTCTGAGAATCTTTTTCCATTAGAATTAAGCAGATATTTAAGGTTTTAGAAAGTAGAGGACACAAACACCTATTTTTAGAAAATTACCCAACATTGGAAGGGTTAAAAAAGGTTGAAATCTGGATGGCGTGGATCAAAGACATCCAAAGTAGGTCATTTGGAGAATGCAATGGTTAAGTCAGGTGCATTTCCTTTTAAATTTGCTTGTTCACAGACAAGAATATTTGAAAGGCAAAATAAAATGTCATTTAAATCATGAAAAAATTAATGTTGCTCAGTAACTATTGACAATTTCCATCCATTATAAACACAGGGACATCCAGGTAACCCTTTCTACATTGGCAATTTGAAACAACAACAGACAGCACAAAGAAGCAAAACAAAAATACATTTTCTTTATGATAAAGGACAGGGACCATTGTGAAAAAAGGACAAATTGTTCATAAAAAGCAATTTATTATTTTGTCAGAATGGTTTCTTTTTTTTAACCGTAGCATCAACATTAAGCATTTTTGCAATAAAAAGATATTCAAATTATCTGCAGAATGTAATTGTAGGCATAATGGCAGATGACTTTTTGAGAAAAAAAGTTTTTAGCCATTACCCTATGTAGGATGTTGGAATTGGTCCAAATTGAAAGCAAAGGCAGAAGATTCATAAAGCATTAACAAAAGACTTTGTTTTATTTAGCAGGAAATGCCGTCATAAAAAAACCGAATACACCATGTTGCAATATACTAACAAACTTTCGTTTTACAACAATAGTGTTATTTCAAATGGACGTCAAAGAAATAATTATAATAACAATACATTTTATTCAAATTTGATTTTTCATTTTGCTTTTACAGTGAAACCACTGCTAATCTCGGATGAGGAGCACTAGAACACTTAAAATACAATATATGGGCCGCGTCACGGGAAAAGGGGCACTCGGACATAAATAAAAATCGCTGACTCAGCTCTTTCTTAGCCCTATTATTCGAGCATCTAGTCACGACAGTTATCATTTGTATTTATTTAAAGGTAGAACTTGATGCCCTCTAAGATGGCAAATAGTGTAACCCCAGACCAGCCGCCACGTCAGTGACGTGGCGGCTGGTCTGGGGCTACACTGTTTGCTATGTCTGAGTGCCCCTTTTCCCGTGACTTGGCCCATATGTCAAATACAATCATCATGATGGCATAGGTTGTAGAATACAATCCAATAAATACACATATTAATATAATACAAAATGCAATCATTCAAGATTTTAAGAGAAGATGTACATGTATATATCATAAAGAAGAAAAAAAAGTAACGTAATGGGGTTCAATGCACTGGGGGTCTATAGTAATTGTGGGGGTCAATACTATGTAATATAATAATAAATATATAACATAGTACTGACCCCAGGTTAACTATAGACCCCCTGTGATCCAAAGTGGGTCAACAGGGAGTAACAGATTATACATGTTAGCACCCACCTTTTCCTGCCTCCACTTCCCTCTCTATACGCCATCTCATGGCAACTTTATTCTCCTTATAGTGACTCAGGTCAGATATACAATACTCCTTGAACAGTTTGTCATAGTATTTCTTAGCCAGACGTTTCGCCCTGAAACAGCAGATGACATAGTATTCGAGGATGGAGTCAAGGGCTCCAAGAAATAAAAACATTTAACCACCGCCACATTTTTTCCTTTGGTCTCCATAGGATCCTTTAGTAAAATGAATTCCTCTAAAAATAAAAAAATAATCTAGATTCACCTTTTTCCTCATATGGGTCCTTTTTAATTTGCTCAAATTGACAATTTTAATGTAAATATACATAACGATTTCCATGTGAAATTGGGTCAAGAAACATTTTTGATAAAAGGAGAAATTGCTCTTTTAACCTTGTGCCTAATAAAATGTCATCTGCTAAAAATACAAAGAAAAATCATGCATTCTTAAAACATTAAATCAAGACATTTTGATTGGTTGAATCATACCAAGAGTCATCTTCCTCATCATCATCTGTCCATAAGAATTTGTGATTTTCTCGGATGACGTCCATGTCTGTCTTGAATTTCCCACTGAAATTGATAATCAAAGGTCTTTATACCATCATGCAAAGCATACCAAATGATCCAGTAGAACATGACTTTGTTAGCCTTTTGATAATCAATAAAAAATTTCGATCATCTAAACTGAAAACGATAGCAGATTTGATTTAAATAAGCCTTCAATTTAAAACATGTCCATTTATCATATTGTAAAATGTCGCTGTAATAGAAGGGTATGCTTTGAATTTCAAATGCCATTTGTAGCAGAACCAAGGTATCACATGGTGCAAAGGTACTAAGAAGATACTGCCAATGAAAATGACATTTTTCTTTTTGAAATGCAAGATATTCCTTTAGTGTGATAGAAGATAGAATAACAAAAAATATTATCTTAAATTGTCTACAGAGAGATTCATCTAAATTACAGCAGTCTAAGAACTAGGCCACTGAGGCCACTTATTTTCGTCTATGGATGATTCAAATAAAAACCAATGACATTTCTCATAAATAGAATCAATACAGCTATACAACTAAATGTCATCATATATGTTTTGTTTGATCATTCAGTATAAAAAGAGTATTCAGACATAATTTGATATTAAAATACGAGCCTTTCCTTCTGAAAGGAGTGAAATAATTGAGGAAGATTACAGGTATTTCTTGCAAGATTTCTTTATCAAGTACTGTAGGTCCAAATCGAAATATCAGCGTAGAGAGAATCACTAAGTAAGAACATCAAGCAATTGTAGAAGAAAGACATTCCACATCAAAACAAATGTCGCTTGTCA
This sequence comes from Cerastoderma edule, assembly GCA_947846245.1. Lineage (NCBI taxonomy): Eukaryota > Metazoa > Mollusca > Bivalvia > Cardiida > Cardiidae > Cerastoderma > Cerastoderma edule. The sequence goes on from OX401415.1 coordinate 24,136,815, forward strand.
CAATTTTGTCTTAAACGTCAAACAGCAAACACATTAGAATGAACACATACTTGATAAAGTATTAAATTAAAGAATAGAGAATAGAAGCTGTGAAATCTTTAGAAGGGTAAAGAAGAAGGAGACTTACTATAAACTCCCTTTAATGTCCGTCTGTGTGCCCCCGTAGTACAGAAGATAGTTGTTGATCAACATTTTGTGTCTGTCAAACTAGGTAAGAAGTTAAGGATAATTCATAATTTACCAATTAGACCTAGATTCCTTATTTTATAAGCCGTTCCCTTACGATAAAGAGCTTTAGGCATTCTTACAGCAGGGCTCTTAATACAACAGCAACACTTACTTATCATATCAAAGCTGTCTATACAATTGATTACTTTTTTAGCATATCAATTTTATATGTAAGCCAGATAAAATTACATAATTACTTTATATGAATCCACATTTTATTATCTATCATAGAGGTATTAAAGCTCCCTATGGTTGGCTCTGTATCAAATACCAATTGCTATGATACACAACTTTCGATTTTCGAAAGTATTTGTACCAGGCTAAACACAAGATTTCCATGTTTGACAGTGTATTTTTAACCCATTAAGGATACAGCATTCATGCTGATGATCTTATGCCTCATAATACGTCCTTCCTCCCTGAAAGATAGGAAACCTTACATAACTATATATACAGATGTCCAGATAAGAGGCTTTTTGCTATGCTTACATCTTGATTCTATCTTTAAATCCTATCGAGATTTTTTGTACTCATTCTAACAATTACCCTTGATATAGGATTTATCTAGTCCAGATTTCTGGTCTCGAAGGCTATTTCAAATTTTGACTGACGTATGATAGATGTCCAAATGTTGAAAAAAGCTTCGTTCACGGATCATTATTGAGACTAAGGGTTTGTCATGACAGGGTCTTTTTCCTTATATTGGGAAGAGGCCAAGGCCTGCTAGATTTGAGAAGTTTTATAGCTGAAGTTATTGAACTTGGAAACCCAATAGCTGGTGTGACTTTGAATTTAAGGCAAAACTGCATAATTTTAAAGAAAGGAAAGGTTCACTAACTAATAAGGGAGGTGCCTTCTATATCCCCTACAAGATTTCATAAAAAGGAAGGGAAGAAATGCTTCTCACTCTCTCTTTCTACACTATTTGTAGCAGAAGGGTCGTCACTCATGGACATGTTTGTATTCTTTCTAGATTCAAAATACTTCAAATGAGCTTCTTAGTGAAACGCATTCCTAAATAGGTTCTCACATCAATACTCCATTATTGACCACTTCCATATTCACACTATGAAAACGATTTATAAAAAAAATGAAAGAAATTCAGTTTTAACTTATATTTTCTTTTAGATCTCTGGAGTACCAAATAACAAATACAAGTAGACACATGTTTGCATAATTCTTCCGTAGCATAAAAATGATAAAAAAAGATTTGCTAGCTTAAACAGGTAAAGAAAAAAGGGAAGTAACCACACTTGTTGTATTCATCCTCTACTTCTCGTTTATGTCCCTTGGAATCTCTTTTGCGCTTATCTTTCTTTGCAAGATCTTCATGCTTTCTTCTGCAATGTAACATAAAATGACTACATCTGCAACCAATTCGTTATTTGAAAAACATATATGATCTTAAATCAGTATATCAGCTTATTTTTGCTTTGGACCAATTGTAGAGTTGTGCAGATCAAATGCATATAAAAGCTTTATCTGGTTCTCTATATTTTAACACTTTTATATATTTTAGGACATGAATTAACTACTGATGAAGAGAATTGAAATTTTAAACACAAAAATCCCTGAGATCAATAAAAGTAATGAATCTGACCCAAATTTGGCACATCTTCTGCGGAAAACTATTTAAACAATATTGATCAAGATTATCAAGATTTCTCTACTAGTTACAATGGTCTCCAACCAAACTCATAGATAAAATATTTTTTATATCAGGATATTGTTGTCTGCTATTGCTTTCATTTTGGAAAAGTCGCAACCTCCCATTTATTAGTGGGAATGTGTAAAAGCATTCTTGGAAAAACTATTGAACAGTACTCGTGACGAAACATCAAAATATGTGAACATTCTCTCCGCATTCATGTTATTCAAAAATTATCCAAAGAAAAAACAAAAACAGCATTAACCCTTTACCAAACGCCACATTTCCGACTGTCCCAAATTGAAAGAGTTTAAAGACAACATTTCAAAATATGATGAAATTGAAAAAAATCTTCTGATAGGGCAGAAAGCATTGCAGGAAAAAGAGAAATTGCTTGTTACGAACAATTTCCCCTTTTCCCACTATGTTTTCCAGAGTCATCTGCAACAAACTTGTCAAATGTTTTTATTGTTTGGTAACGGGTTAAGTACTATTAGTTTGAAAAGATTGTACAAATTTCACGAACCTTTTTCTTTCTGCTTCACTGTCATACTCAAATTCAGAATCGTATGTTCCAACTTGGTGAACCTGAATTTAGTTAAAAAATTATATAAGCAAACTCAGTATTAATATGAATTGAGAACTATTTTGGTAAACAGAGCCTAAAATCGAGTTAAAAATTCAAACTAGCAAAGTTCAATGGACGACCTGAATATAAAATAAGAACTATAAAAGCAAACTAAGTCTTAATATGAATTGAGAACTATTTTGGAAAACAGAGCCTAAAACTGAGTTAAAATTCAAACTAGCAAAGTTCAATGGACGACCTGAATATATAATAAGAACTATAAAAGCAAACTAAGTCTTAATATGAATTGAGAACTATTTTGGTAGACAGAGCCTAAAACTGAGCTAAAATTCAAACTAGCAAAGTTCAATGGACGACCTGAATATAAAATAAGAACTATAAAAGCAAACCAAGTCTTAATATGAATTGAGAACTATTTTGGTAGACAGAGCCTAAAAATGAGTTAAAAATCATACTAGCAAAGTTCAATGGAAGACCTGAATATAAAATAAGAACTATAAAAGCAAACTAAGTCTTAATATGAATTGAGAACTACTTTGGTAGACAGAGCCTAAAACTGAGCTAAAATTCAAACTAACAAAGTTCAATGGACGACCTGAATATAAAATAAGAACTATAAAAGCAAACTAAGTCTTAATATGAAAAAAAATGCGTTAAAAATCATACTAGCAAACTTCAATGAAAGACTTTACATACTGAACTGGTAAAACTAATTTGACACAATCAGGAAATATTGAGTAATTTTTCAATCTGTCAATTTCTCACGTAAGATAACCCAATCAGAAAAAATTAATGGCAAACTTCACTTCAAATTATTTTTGATCATAATAAGTTTCTATATCTTCTTGACAAGAAGCAGAATGCTATTTTTTAGGAACATGCAGTTTAAAAGAATGATAAACTAAATACAAGTGGAGTTTAACAGCAACCGAAGTGCAGACTAACCATATCTTGATTTTACCAGAGGCCAAATAAACAGGCAACAGTTGGTGCAGTGGTAAAGCGTCAGCCTCTATTCTCGCTTCCGAATATCCGGGCATTTTCACCCGATTTCCCAAAATGCAACAGTGCGAAACCAATAACAAGGGGGTACAACGTCGCGATTCGCTATGTGTTTACATAGTGAGAAGGGTCGATTGCCTGATTAAAACATTAAATAAAACTTAAGAACGATGTGTTAGCTCTGTTGGACGATTGCCTGAATCTAAAATAACATTAATTAGAAAGAATTCTCCTTTTAAACTAGTCCAAATTATCTTACAGCATGGTAAATGAAGGTAAAAAGAGTAAACATATTTGAAGCAGAGATATCGTTAGATACTCATTTACGAGGATATGTGACGTTTTGTAAAAGCGCATCTCATAAGCGTGACAAATACAACAATATTAATTATTTGTTGTTGAAGTTATTCCCATTTTACTTTGATCGGACGTATAGTGTGTTTTAGTGCATTTTTGAAGTTAAGACTAGCTTCAGACATACCGAGTTACTTTTGGATTCGTCTGACAAAAAAAAAAAATCCATAAGTTAACTTTACATTGACACATTGTTTTGAAGATTATCAATGAATAACAGGTAATCCGCATTTAACTCTGAAACACTAATGATGCTTTGTATTTCGATACTAAGTAGCACCCAATCACCTACCCCGAAGCCATAAAATACACAACTGTGTGTCAACGGACGACTGTATACACCTCGGCATTGTTCTAAAATAACATCCTTATCAAGTCGGTGGTTTTATTGCCCTAGCATCTGTTCATGAATCAATTTAACAAGTTGATCATTAGTGTTCGTTCTTTATGACAACCCTTTATCCAAACAACCATATCAACCATTTGAATCCGAAATTCTCGACCTACAAGCATAAATGTTAACGTTGTATAAGATTACAACAATTATTGATAATTCTATGTCTTACATTACAACTGGCTTTTGGAAGCAGTTTCGCAAGAAAATGATGTTTGTCTTACCTTTATACTATAATAAATAGTACAATTATGCCATTGGTATAACCGTTTTAATGTCTCTACCTCTTATTTGAATAATCGTTTTATCTTGTGTTTAAACAGTTTAGTAGAAAGGTCGCGCTTGTATCCGGTTAGCGCGAAATAAAGAATATAAGTGTCATCATTACTCGCTATGAAACAAAGGCACTGACAAACCAACTAAAAGAAACCAATTCGTTTTATTTGCCATTCAACTCAATTTTGAGGTCAAAACATTGATTATTAATTACCTGATATAAATTTTGCCTCCATATTTGACACCGCAATCGATCATTCATGAATGATTTAAATTTTGATTTTAAGATCAAGGGTCCGTTCTGCTGAATTCTTATATCACAAACCTCAAATGTTTGTCATGATTAAATTGCTTTTTTATCTTGTTGGTCACACTCAAAAGCCGATTTTCAAACAAATGATGAATAAAATGATGTCGTGGTTTTTAAGCCAGTTAATCATTGAATAGATAATTCACACATTTGAAAACAATCTCTCTGTATACAACTTAATTGATTCTTGACAGATTCACAATCCCGATCAACACAAGAATTAAGGGTTGTGATATAAGTTAACGCCGATCTGCCACATTTGCACCCTATCATAAAGTTACAATTTCTTTCTTGCTAAGCCAATCAACAGCCTCCGGACATAAGAGTTCCTTTAAACATATCAAAGACAACCCCGTGTCCTTCAATCATCTTGATATGTGCAGTGTCAATAGGTTGAAAATAATGGATTTGCATTTTTTCATTGTCATGTGCATTTATATACGAAACATCAATAAAGGTAGGCGGGTCAAAGTTCTTATTTAACATGCATCTATTCATTCAAAGTGCTTTAAAGCAATATTCATGAACAAGCTTTGTTTAATTTGATTTTAAGAAATGTTTCATGTATTGTTAATGAACTGGAAAAACATTTAGTTTTAACCCTTCACCTTTATTGACCCAATAATTTGCGGGTAAAATTTTGATCATCAAATGCAACAAATAAAAATTTTCAAATTTGTCCCTTATTCATTTTTTCCTATACACCAAACTATTCATTAGGAAGTTTACGTTTTCAAAGGACTAAATTCTGCCAAAAAGACGTATTTTATTGCTATGGAATATATGGAATATCACGGTTATGACTGCACCGCGTTTCGTTTATCAGCACTCATTTAATCCAATTTATGGCAATATCTTAACATTTCGAGCATTGGCAACACCCAAAAACAAGTCATTATACCTAAAAGACCAGATAAAAACACACTGGACACAAAATAAACGTCTTCTTATCTAGCTTTTTATGTAATGAATAAGGGGCTCGCTTCTGCGACAAAGCGTTGCTAGGCAGTTGTACCCCCCTGATTTTTACTTCCGGTTGAGATGACGTCACGTCGAAAGTGAGAATA